>JARHVA010000908.1:3645000-3965000 GCA_037957365.1 Torreya grandis | reverse complement strand
ATGAATACTATCCATTATATTTCAACATGAAATTAAAATATATATCTATCTACAATGATTTGATTTGATATGTTATGGATAAGGTACATTCAAGGATAAAATTGACACTTAACATCCTTGGAATTACTTATATATAAAACATTTGTGGTTTTCATATTCTATTATGCGTGTTTTACATGCAATTATAGTGACACTCAATGTCCTTAGAATCACTTATAGATAACCCATTGTGGTTCCAAATTATTTGGATTATTACATTGGGTATTATTCCCCATTCATGAGAGTTGGAAATACATCATTCAAACTTAATATCTTGAATAGAGCAGAAAATTTGGGACTTGATCACTCTCAATTCACCAATAGTTCAAATTATCTAAGTGCCTAAACAAGAGGGCACCATTATTCATCATATTTCAAAGCTTAGAGAGAAATACAGTTTCATCTCCTTATAGGTGTAATCTTTCCTTCCTCTTCTCTCAATTTTTTAATTTTTGAAGTTTAGATTTATAAAATTTTAAATGTAGACAAATTAATACTTAATTTTATATTATAGGGTTTGCTAAATTTGAGTTCCCTATCTAATCGGATCATATATTAAAGATAAATTGTGTTTTATTCACTCAAGTTTATTTATTTCTCATTTATTATGGATATTTAATTAATATAATAAATGAGTTGGATGTAGATACCTAAATTTGGTCATAATTACTTGAAAATGAAAATTATTGACACATACTAAACTACAAGACTTGCACTAAAATACATAACTCTTATTTTCCATTAATTTTAGACAATTTTTTATATATAGGCTTGACACTTTTTTTTACATCACTAATAAACAAAAAATTCAAATTCAAATGATCAAATTAATCTATACTACCCTTAGGCTATCTGTAGCTTATAATAGGTACACTCTAGGTACACAGGTCCACTAGAAAAAACCTATGTACCTAGAGTGGCCACATCCTATGCCAAATAACAACTAGTTTTTTTTTTTTTTTTTTTTTTTTAAATATTCATTTTGAGTTTCCTACATGTTTCATAAGTTCATCAAAAAGAAATTATCAAAAGGTGTTTTTATAAATATAAATCAAAGGCCATTCATTACTCTTAGTTTGGCACTATCTATTGAGCACTTATACACTATTTCAAATTGATAGAATCTACCCTAATCCTTAAAAATTAAATATCATTCATAATAATTATCTAATATCTAAGTATAAATAATCTCAAAACAAGTCAATAATTGTCATTTTAAATTATCAAAACCACATATATAGTTTCATACATATAGCCAAGGATGATAATTACATAATCACTCTAGGTTGGAGAACTACGTGTGGATAATTCCATCTTAAAATTATATAGATATGTAGGTAGTGTTCAATCATCAAGGGGTGATTAACTTTAGATCAACCCATTACACTTTTGTTGAGGTCAACATACCCACATTTCTAAAAATAGGGACCCTTGTTTTTTTTTTTTTTTCAAATTTGTACATTGAATTGAAAAATCACTTGATCATATTACCATTATCATCTTATCACATCATATTAATTGAAGATCATCCACACCTAGTTCTCATTTAGCTTTACTAGAATTTATTCATTTGATTCTTATCTCATTTTGCTTAATTTTCCTAATGGCTGATTCATGTGTTTTCAAGATCCAGGTTTAATGAAGACTCAAGTGTGTGGACAAAGTTCAAGGTTTCATAATTCAAATGATAAATTAATACTTTGACTAATCATTAGTGTTTAATGGTTTTATTGAATTCATAAGTAAACAATGATAAAGCTTAGGGTTTTATACTTTAAAATGGTTTTTAACCTAGGACCTTTTAAATTAAATTTAAATTTCTGTGGTTTCATTTTATTTAAAATTTTGTGGGAACACTTTACATTTGATCAAAACTTAGTTCATATATTTTATCCTAAGGTTTTAATCATGTTTATTAACAAAAATAAAACCTTGATCTAAAATTTTATGTCAATTTATCTAGAGTCCTTGAAACCCCTATTTCTATTTTATCACCCACCTAGACTAATTAAAACCGAAGACACTTTGTTATATTTTATACTTAGTATAATATTTATCATACACTTTAACTATATTAAATTAAAACCTTAGTCTAAGACTTTATCCTAGGTGTTGTACATTCCCCAAACCATACTTATTTTATTTTATCTGCATGAATAGAAGGGACCAATGAAAAGAGGACAAGTGTCAAGATCTCAAAGTTTAGGCAAAATATTTATGGTTCAAAAGGACTCATACAGTATATTAATTTAAGCACCTAGATTGACAGAGCACATTTGATTAGGAAAAGATGATTTATGGCAAGTGAGGAATCAATAAGTCAAAGATATTACAAGTAAATGAAGAACCAATCACATCTGAATCCATAGATCAAAATCTAATGATGCACATTAATCCATTCAAAGTAGATATAATGGTGCATAGTAAGGTGAAAATGTTAACATGACTTGTGAGAAAATGTATATATGATAAGTGTCACACCCATAATGGATAGTTATAACTAGATCACTGTTTTGAAGATAGATGATACATGACTAAGTGTACACATTCCAATCAATGGTGAGAATTAAGTCAAAACTTCAATAAAGCCTTAAGAATATTGAGAAGGTGATAAGTGTCATCATCATTGAAACTAAGTTAGGAAATCAATGGCATGTAGATCAAGGATAAAACCTAGAGGATCAATACTAATGATGTACATTTATCTATGAAACCAAGATCCAATGGCTTATAATGAATGTTGACTTGTCAAAGAACCCATAATGAATGTGGTAGTGACACGTGTCATGACTATGGTGAATGGAACAAAGATATACCAATGGAATTCAATCTCTTGGATCTAAATCGATGATGCAAGGTAAGGAAAACTTTTCAATGAACCTAGACCCAATTATGTGTTGACACATGTCTTAAGGGTCAATGATCATATTTCAAAAATAAAGAAATAAATGACATAGTGGGGCCACATTAGCATATATGTTAGCCTGTAAGATCTTGTGTACCCAAAAATACAAAGGTTTAAATAAAAGATCTAAACACAAACCTAAGTCATGAAGCTCTCAATTTGAACTCCACTTCCACCATTAAAGCTCTATGTGAACCTACCTATACTCTAGAAAACCCTACCATGTATAGAAGCCCTAATATGAATCTATGTTCATTGTAATCAAGATAAATAGAATTAAATTGTCATTAATGAAAGGATAATTTAGTCTAGAGTTGAATTAGAGACCATTAATGAGTAATTCAATCAAAATTATAGCAATGGTAGCTCAAAAGGATATCTCTAAGGAGGATGTGGAGTTGTATTTGATGACAGATACCAAGGGAAGGGTTTTCAAATATGTTCAATTAAATGATTTAATTATAAACACCAGAGACACTAATTGGTTGAAACTATTCTAGACCATCGAGAATCAACCTACCATCACATGAGAAGAAGATACAATTTTCTCAACCAAAAAACTATATGAGGACATTTTTACAATCTAAATGGTGGATCTTCATTCTATAGCTACAAATCCTAAGGTAATGCACTGCATCAACATTCTTGCTCCTATTTTCAAAGAAACTAAGATATATAAGGACATGATTTCTAATGAGCATAATTTTAGAAAGGTTGTTTATATCTCTATTGTATCATTTGAGTCATATTACAAGTTATCAAGACCCCAAATAGACCTTACCTCAATCAATTCCTAGGCCAATGAACATGATTTAAAGAAAATATTAACCATGTGGTTGTATTTTAGAAACTAAGTATTTTTAGAATTTTACAAAAACATCCCCATTAGCTATTTTAGACCTAAGATTATGATGATTATGACAATGTTGATTAGGTTGTGTTAGAATACAACCACTACTTATGTAGACAAAGTCTAGGTTTTGATTGTCTATTTTGTGGTTTTAAAATAGATTATTCCCCCTTTGTGTGAAATAATAAGGATATCGTTGAGTAGGCAAACTTTTGCAATCAAGAACAAGAACAAAACTTAATCTTATATCATTTTATATCTCGTATATGATCTTTGTTCTACTACCAAGATCTCAAACCAAAGGAAAATCTCACCTAATGGGACACAAATTATTTCCAAATATTATTCAAAGATGCACATATTTAAATATAGGGACCGCGTTCAATTCATATGTGACTATATCTACCCATCCCTAAGTGAGGCCATAAACAACATTCTAGTGCTAAGAATCAACCCCTTGATTAGAAATTATGTTTAATATATAGGTGATATCTACTTATATCTATATTTTATAGTTATCATTTTTGAAATGACACAAAGTTCTCTTCTCAAACTACCCATTCATTTCTCTAACAAGATAGCTAATTAATAAGTTGTATATCAAATATTTCATGGTGTAGATGGTCTTTGAAAGGCCAAAAGAAAAGGAATCCTCCATAACTTCCCCATAACTATTGGAAAAATAATATTCAAATAATGGGAGAACATTGAATCAACATCTAGGCAAAAGACATCCTTCAATCTACAGTTAGATGGGATCAACTAGTGAGATTCTTGTCTATGGGTTAAAAAACATTTAAAGATTAATGGAATGTAAAATATACCTTATGATCATGAACTTGGATCATTTAAACCCATTTACAAAAAATCATCTTCATACTTTGATGTCACTAAGAGATTGAGGGATCACAATCTTAAGCCTAAATCTAGACTTAAAATAAATTAGGAGGATGATAGATGGAAACTAAGGCCTAGATAGTACAATTTACTAGGTAATTCACCTATCAAACCTCCACTAATCCAACCACAAACATAACACAAACCTAAGGTAGAGGTGGAGAAAAGACCAGAGGAAAGAAGACCGAATGAGATAACTTCTTCTTCATCAATCCATTAATCATCAAAAGTAGAAGAACAAGAATTACCTTTAGAGGAAATTAACATGATAGCTCTATACCCTAATGAGTTTGTAGAGGATGCATTGAAAATGTTATCCATTGCATATGAATCTAAATATTAATAAATCTAGAAGAATAAGAGAAGCATTAGAAAGGATTGATAAAGACCTCAAGAACATGAAAGATCAAGAGGATGAAATCTTCATGGGGCCCACTACCAACTAAAATCTCATTGATGATCAACATGGAAAATTAATGAATATCCTTAAAAAAAAATAGGGGGATTTAACAACAAAAGGGCCTCAAAGTTAAACTTGTTAATTAAAGCATATTGATTTTGTAACTAAACATGTACATTTTTAAAAAAGGAATATTATTTTGTAAATGCATGTGAAACTTATAAAAGCACATCTCCTATAGGTAAGTTCTTTAGAAAGTGTTTTTTTCTTGAAGGATGTAAAGGAGAACTATATAATTGTAATTTGACATAACTGAATGACATACCTCCTTAGTTTTTTGTATAAGTGGTATTATCCATTATAGAAATGAGGAGAGTTTTTGAGAAATAAAACTTGTACTAATTTTGGAGCAATCTAATGCAAGTAGATAATTCTAAAAAGTTTGTCTAATTAGTTTATATCAATTGTTATCATGGCTACTCTCTCACCTATATAGTTTATAATTCAGATTTGAATGGTTCTTATGATAAATTTATGTGCACTTTTCAAATACAAAATATTTAATTTTTGTTAATGTTGGATTGATAGAAATTTCTCAAGTTAATTTTGTCTTTTATACTCTTCTTGTAGATGTATTTAAGTTTTTTACTTGCAAGGGTAAATCTTTAAGTGAATCTTGTTCTTATTTCCATTTTCCCACTTTCCTTATATGTTTGCCTAATGTGTGATGTGATTTGAGATTAAGCTATTTCACTTCATATATTGGTTTTAAGTGTATATTTGGATGATATTTGTATTTTTTCATAATATATATGTCAAAGATCAACAATATCAATATGTTTCTTTTCTACCCTACCTTTCTTTTTGCTCATTTTTTTACCAATCCACTTTAGATTAGTTTCCATTATAAATATCCATTTAATCTTAGATTTTAGCTTTAGTACTTTGAAATTAATTTATTTCTCTTAGTCAATATTACTTCATTTTTATACATTAGCTATTAGGCCGTGTTTGCTGCCAACAACCAAACATTATAAATATTGTGAAATAGTTCACTTGTTCTATTGTTATTCCACCAGAGATAACAAGATTATCATAACCTACAACTCATGCATTGGATTATATAAATTCAAAAATGAGTAGTGTTTCTTAAACACTCAAAACCACCCATGATATAGTTATATGCATCAATAAGGAACACATTTCAAAAGCACTAAAAGGAGGGCCTTAGTTAAATCTTTATAAATTTTTAGTATCTCTACTAATTTTGGTGAATTTTACTTAAATATTAATCAATTATTTTCATATTTTTGTTAATTTTAGCATAATAGTGTAAAGGTCATTGATGTCCATGGTTTGAGACCAATCTTTGGGATCATTTCACTCAAGATTATCATTTTTGAAGATTCATGGTACGTATTTGCAAAGGTATCTTGAGCTCTATAAATATTCCTCATTTGAACCTAGTAATGGAAAATTTGTTTAAATATTAATTGATTCTTTGCACATTTAGGTTTATTTTAAATTAGACATGTAAATATAATTGATATTTATCAATTTAGATATATCTTTGAGATTATTTAGTCAAAGAGAGTTGTTATTTTAAGAGATTTATATAAATTCATTCAAATATTTCTTAACTTAGGAATCTCAAATGTGTAAATCTACTAATAGGTAAGAATTGCATTGTTATTTACAATAATTGAGTTAGATATCATTCATATTTGCAAATATAAGATTTCTAAGTCATATTTTAGATAGGACTCAAGGTTTACAAGATAGAACTTCCAAGAATAAGGACTAGGTCATGGTCTAAATCAAGATTGCCTTTGCTTTCATTATAATATCATAGGAAAGCAGGAAAAAACAAAAGTAAGTGAAGAGTTTCTAAATCTTAGCCTAATTCATCACTTAAAAGTGCTCCTATGTTCAATCCTTATCAATGTATGGATTGGTTTGGTCGATCTTACATTAATATGCTTGGTTAGGTACATGACCTACCCTAAAACCCTAAGAAATACTTTCCATATTTCAATCTTAATGGTGTTGTCATAGATGAAGAATATATTAAATATTTCAAATATAATTTAAGACTATTGAATATATTTCATGAAGATGCATCATGTAGATTGTTTCCATTCACTTTCAAAGATGCTGCATATGAGTGGTTCTTTAATCTTCCAAAGTATTATATCACTAACTAGAATTATTTTGTAATCACCCTAAAATTGTCAATAAAACACACATTATATGTATTTTCATGGTCTTTTCATAGGGGACTCTGACTGGAGAATATGATCTTTATTCACATTTAGCTAGGTCCTATTGTATATCTTATCTTGGTCTTACTACATTCCATAGACATCTCTTTGCCTATTCCCAATCATTCATAGATTACCAGGTTTGACCCTTTTAGACCCAAAAATCTCTTTTAGACCCCAAACCATCCCCATAGGTCCTAAAACCCCTAGAAAATAGTGCATAAATATGGACTATAGTGATGAAACCAAGGTTGTCCAATTTTGGTGTTATTGTCCAAGCCTAGTTTTGGTTCTAATGGTTAGTCTATTTTGTAGGATAAGTTTTACCCATTTTCTTTGCTTCATTCCTAAGTTTCCCAATGTTCTCCAAACATAAATAATGCTCCCAAATTTGAAATAAAGTGTCTCCTATATTAAGGACTACATGAGACATTTTATAGGGGTACTTACTTCTTTGGCATATTAGACATAACAAAAATTAGTCAATAGTATAATTTAGTTTCTCTACATCACACTTAGATTTCCATGTTTGATCAAGGAAGGGCCTAAGAGAAATTCATTCTTGCATCAATCATGCACATTGACTATGCACAATCCCTAAGGGAGAACTACATCATATTTGAGACCCTAACTTGAAGGATAATGCAGACAATAATTAGAACAATAGGGGTTCTTGATTGTGTGATCATTCTTCCCCTAACCCAATTTTCCCCCTTTTTTGCTTTTGATCTATTTGTTATTTCCTTGTGCATAGATAATTACATGTATTTAAGATGGAAATATACTTAAAGTGAGTTTTTATGACTCTCAAGAGCTAAAATTTGGTATGTAGGGTCCTCTAGAATAGACAAATGAAACCCAAAAAGTTCAAAAAGTTTAGAAAGATCAGACCCACATGACTATATTGCCAAAAATAGGACTAAAACACTATACCTCTATGTGTCTCATTTCTAGAACTCCTGTCCAAGTATAAAAAAGAATTTTGGGTCCCATTCCTTATAGTTTTCCTAGTCAAATCAGTAAATATCAACCATTGAATCTTCCATCTCATTATAAAACTAGCTATGTTGTTATTATCTTCCCTCTTGTTTATTATTTTTAGGAATTAATGAAATACTTTTATATTCAATGAATCAATAGGCTAATTAAGGTGCATTTATTATTGATTTAACCCTTAATCTAGACCCCTTTACTATTTAGGAAATTATCCACAAGTTTCCCAATTCATTAAAATATTTGGTGAACCTGACTTGCTTCAAATTTTTGCATAAAAACCATAGAAACCCTAGGGATAATTAATTATAATTTTTAGCAATATTTTCTTGATTTTTACTAAATTAAAAAATCTAAAAACTACACATTAATTGAGATATTTTCAATAAATTCACTAAACCCCTAGATATAAAAACTAGGTCATCTAACAATAAGCCTACCTCTTTGCCAATTTTAGACAATTATTTTGGAATTTTTGTAAAATAATTACCTTGTCAAAATTTATTTAAAATTTACAAAATTAGTAATTCTTAAGCAAAAAATTAATTTCCAAAATTCTAATTTTTGTATAAATTATATTGCAATTATTCCATTTTAAAATAATTTTTCAAATTTAAAATTATTGCATAGTTTTCATAAATTCTAAAACCCTACCTAAAAACCCTGCATTCCCAAACTAGGTCCTCAAACCTCAAATTACCATCCCTTACAATTTTTATAAAAATAATTTTAATTTATTGCAAATTATTTGGGTTAGAAAAAAAATTTCAAACTTCAATGTTAGTAGTTCTTTGTGCATTTATTTGCTTCATAGTATTTTTCAAACTTCTCTTTTGTGATAAAATGGCCACAAAGGTTCTTCATCCTTCTCATCCCATAGATAAATTTCTTAATTTTTCTCACAGTTATGATAATGAATGGATCAATTTACAAAATTGCACACTAGATAAAAATGTGGAAAATGATTTTATATCTAATGACGATAATTAATATTGTTGTAATGAAGAATATTACCATGCATATTAAAGTGATAGTGAAGAATATATAGATACATCTTCTCCTTTAAAACCTATCTCTTTTATTCCTTCTTTAAATAATACTTTTGTTAAATGGGAAAAATACTTCTCACCTCATTCTCCTAGGTACAATGCACAAAGTAATCATTCACTTTCAAATGAGCATCTCATTGGTGATGATTTACTTCCATGTGAACCTAATCTCTCTCTACCTTTTTCTACTACTATGTTAAAAATACAATAATATAAATGCAATAAAATCAAATTACCAAAGCATAGTTCAAATGATGCACTATATGTTCCTAACTCTACTCTTTCAAAAGAATGTTCAAATGATAACTCTTATACTCTTACTTATCATGTTGAAAATGAATAAATTTTATATATTCCATCCATGGATATCATAGATACACATGATATTCCAAATTCCAATGATAACTTATTGCATATTAGAAAGGAATCAAATATTTCTCTTTCACCTCTTCCTAGCAATGATGGGAGTGATTATGAATACAATAGTGAACATGCAAATGTGTATGAAACTGAAATTGAATATGAAAATGATACTTCAAATTCTTCTATTTTGAATGAACAAAATAGATACTATGATAATGCATGGAATAATGATGACTAAAATGCATATAGTGAAGAAGAAAATGCATTTCATACTTCTAACTATTCTCTCACTCCTCTTAAGTCTCGTGCATGTTAAAATGTTGATTCTAAATCTATGAATGATTCTACTTCCAATTATGTACATGTAAATTAAAATATCACATCTACTACTAATTTAGAATATGATTCAATAAAACACAAAGATACCAATGAATCCACCAAGCCACCCCTCACTAAAGTATAACCCAATTCTCACCCATCATCCAAAGAGAATTGTATATCACATCTGTCTCATAATGTCCAAGCTACCATTACTCCCAAGGTTCAAGTGAGAACACTATGTCTTTATGATCTAATTACTAAATGTAGCATTCTTATGGCTAAAATTAACAATTAGATTCAATGATTAAATGAACCACTTAAAGATAGTAATGTACCATCTCAAGAGATCATCTCTTTGATGCATGTAGTTGGTGAATTAAAACACCAAGTACATCTCCTTACACTGGAAAAAAAATCTTATAAATCTTGAATGAATGCTAATGATCTACATGGTAATGATATTCAAAAAACATTCATAAAAGTTGCATTGCCTAAGCATCTCCATACACCATTATTACCTCACTTTCATGGAACTAGAGATCCATTTGCACACCTTCAAGCCTTTCTAAAATCTGTGCCACCTCAGACAAGTCCTTTGATTCTACTCAAGATATTTCTATAGACATTAGTGGGGGAAGCACAAAATTGGTTCTTTCATTTACTCCCCATTATTTCATTACACACATATGATGATCTATAGGCTTTTCTTAGGAATTATAGTATAAACATGGGTCCTCATGTTACATATCAATAAAATTGCCACACTACATTAAAATTATTTAGAGCCATTAAGTGAGTACATGTTACTATTTAACTTTCATTTGTTAAGATTAATATATAAACTAGTAGATCTAGAGGTTCAACATATCTTCATCAAAGACCTTCACTAACATCTCCTTGAGCATTTATTGTATCAGATAGAGCCTTATTTTAGATATTTGTGTTAAATAGTTCTATCTTGTGAAAATAAACTGGGATTGATTGAGGTAGATTTAATTGATTAGATTACTCTAGATTTCATAGAAGCATCTTTAGAAATAACCCTTACTACTTAGCATCCATCATTTCCTACACAAGATCAGAGATCACAACCAAAAAACCAAACAGTTATGAACATAGATCAATTTTACAGAACACCACCCGCAATTTCCAATATAGATAATTACCAACCAACACCACTACAATTTCATTCATCATGTGATATCCAATCTATCATATTATCAACACTACTAGCTAGGAGGTTATTACCATTACCTTCTATTCAACATCAATATCCACATCTCTTACATAGATAGCCATATCAACCCTTTTCTAATTATCATCATATATGTGGACACAATGCAAATACATATTTTGGACTCCAAGATTGCATTTATATATGTGTTGATAATGGTATTATAGCATTCAAAAAATGGTCATAGATATTTACTCCATCATGGAACCCTATACCTCATTCCTCCATGCCTAAGTCATCCCAAGACATTCCTTTACTAGAATCATCAGCCACTCATCATGTGATTCATGTGGTTCTTAGGATAGAATCTCATAGGAGATCTCCTATTCCAACTATTTAGAAAGTTTAGAAGCTATTTTAGAGAATGCAACATACACATATCATTGTTGTCTAAGGAATACATAGTGTAGTTCCATATACTTATCTAGAACCATCATAGCCATGACAAGAAAGTACAATTTTAGAGATATATTCATTATAGGTAGACTTTCTAGGTCCTATTTCACATAGCAATCCATTACATTTGAGATCAAATAAGCATTCTCAACAACATAAAGTTTTAATAGAATAACAATTTATATTACATTTTATAGAGTTATCATAGCCTACTATAGTTAGTGCATCACATACAGTATTAGCTTCAAGATAGGGTATTACATAGCATGACCAATATGGGCACTTGTTCACTTAGTCAATAGGCTTCAAATAGTGTTATAATATAGTGTGATATAGCATACATTCCTTTTAACATCAATTTATAAATTCACTTAGTATGTAAATGATGGATCTAAAGGTCTAGCTAACCTTTGTATTCTTGAGCCACTCATATGAAGGTAATACGCACATAGTGATATCTTACTTTTCCCTCCTACTAAAAACTAACATTCCTAATTCTAGATAGCCATTCTTAGCTAAAACAAACCTATCACAATCTATATCTTACCAAATCAATTGATACAAACCTTTTTTCTAATATGTAATTAATTCAACTTGTCTAAACAAGTTATAAATCTTAGAAGCTATAACTTACTTATATCCTACTTACAAACCAATTAACTTTACCAAATTAGTTTTACCAATGACAAAAAACCAACAAAATTGTCACATAAATATGATTACAAATCAAATAATTACATCCAAACATATCTTAAATATCATCTTAACAAATATATCAACACAATCAAATCACATATCCTACATACCATTAACCAAGCATATACAACCTCAACATCAAACATCAAATCAATTATTCAAAACCACAACATTGCAATACTAGTATAATTTAGAATCCATAACGTGCATATACATGCTTTTCAAAATCAAGCTAGTATCTATATAACACATAAGTTTTTAAAGCATATACATCATTTCAAGGTTAATCGATCATGGATAGGGGTCATGCCCTCACTCTCTATCTGCCTCTCTCCTCTAGTACTCATCCCATAATCTTACCTAGCACTTGATGGATCTCCACCTCCTTGAGCACCTGAATGCCTCTTGCACCCATTGTCTTGCTCTATCAAATAACTATAAGTCTCACACAAGTTTTCATGTTGCCATTGAAGATTAATATAATCATCTAAAATCTTGGATCTTCATACTCCATAATCTAGAGGCATCATGTGCCTATCCCATTTAGCCCTAAGCTCATCTCTCTCTTGTTACCTTAACATTGATAGTTATAACTATAGCAGCTCAATCAAAAAAGTGAGAATAAACACCATCCATAACTATATCTCTCTCTATAAAACTCTCTTCCATAGCATCATCAAGAACATGTCATGTAATCTGACATAGTTGAGACTCAATAATATTCTCCCATAGCACATCGTCCACATCGCTAACACTAGCATGTGCATTACCTTGCATACCCACCACCTCACCTAAATACAACAACATTACACTCCATTATTCATATATAACATACAAATAATAAAAAAAACATACTTAAATATATATTCCACATTATAACCACTCATCTCCCACCCTCTAAATCAACTCAAGTTGTTCATATTCAGGAAGATTTGGCACACTAGCTAGATATAGTAGAGCCCATCGATACCTTGACCACCTCACTATATATGACTCGATGCACCCCATATCATCTACATTCAGAACATATATAATCTCATCCCACATATCTAATGGTAATGGTACTATCTCTACCTTAGTCCATCTAGGACAAGCTCCCACTCTCTAGTACATGTGCACTCCTAAACCATATCCATGCTACAAAAGGAACATCCTATCAAACTCTAAACTACCTAGTCATGAACTCATATTGAAATCACTCATAAACTCCAAACTAATGATAATATAACCAACAACTCACTCTCATGTATTGTAATTGCTCTCCATCTTATGGCCATCTAGGAAATCCTTTATAGGGCCTCCATTTGATGTCATTAGCCACCAATGTATCTAGCAACCACTTCTAATAATCCATCCGAAAGGATTAAATACCCAACTCACTAATACAACACCACAAAATGAATATGTATATGCCAAACTCACCCTTGGCAATCCAATTAGCCACACAATGACTATATGCTCATAATTATAAAAATGAAACAAAGTGGCTACACCCATACCACCACTAAAAAACTGTTGCGTAAGTCTATATAAATCTCTATACAAATGAGTTAGCATAGTCCTCCCCCATAAAAACATGGTGCTATACATCTCAATACTCTAAACCACTTTTTGTATCCTATAAGTAATATATACTCCACTACCTTCCACAATAATAAAAGAAGCCAATAATACATCTAACCACTTCCATAGGCACAAAACACTTGACCACATAATAACTGATAGTAATATATCACTACCACTACCCCTATGGTGTACTATTATGGGCATCCCTAAAAAGTATTGAGATGCATGATGATTGGTATCCACACCCATGTCATCATGTAATGACACTAATCACCTACTGATTGACAAATGTAAAATATGATACACATCCTCTAGAGTCACAATAATCTCCCTTATTAGAAGCTAGAATGTAAACATATCAACATTCTACCTCTCACATAAGGTAGTGATCAAATACTTATCCCACCATACTATACAAAGATCGCATACATGACTTGGCCCAACCCTATCAATAGATAATGACAATAATCATAGAGTCTCTATAAATTTGCCTCTATGAAACTCTTTCATCCACACCTCACCCTAAAAACACTAGCAATTATAATATATGGTAGGCAACCATGCCAAGGACAAATAACTAAGAAATACCAAATTAGGAACAACTCAAAAATTGAAAAGGCCATACACATTAGATAATAACACTATAGAAGGACACTAGTGCTAGACAACAACACTAGAACATGGACAACAATATTTCATCTTGGATAACAGTGATGAATCTAAGACAATAATTCCATAACTAGTCAAATATTTTTTAAACTAATTTAAAATGACTCAACATAGCTAAAATTTGCCAAAATCAGGCCTTAGATATGAGCAAAAGTAAAAAAATATTGTTACTCACTAGGGAAACCTCCTTTCCAACTTGAATTTGTGCTACCAACTGCTCATAATGAGACACGATGGGTACACATTTCCTCAGCATCTTCTCACTCCATAGCTCCAATATCAAACTAGTCAATACACAAATGAATCATGATTTAGTCAAATCTTTTCTATATCAAACCACTTTCTCAATCCAAGTAAAATTCTACTTGTCCATAACTTGAACTTTGTAACTTCATTTTACAAACCATTTTCTTCCTTGAAGTAATGATAATGACACCTTCAACATAAAGTAGGACTCACTCTCTTAATACATTATTTTCCTACTATGACACACACATCTATACACCTATCTGGTACCCATATTGGTCCTCACCAAACAAACATCCATTTAATACATTCAAACAACCCAACCTATTTGATCAAATCATTATTTCATCCCATTCATCTATTTTTATCTCATTTTCCTAACATGGAATGACAAATTATATATATCTACTAAACCCAGATATAAGCATTGATCATAATCAACAAAGATACCTTTAACTCCTATTAATTCAATTTCACCAATTCAACAATGGCCTTTCAATCTATTTGATACATGCCAGCCATGTTTCTATACATTATGCCACTAGTCCTTACTATTAGCTTAACCTCATCTATCATGGATCTCATCCCTTTCCCAAAAATGGAACATCATTCATACTATCCCTATTCCCATAGTTTATCTAGCATACCTATATAATACACCATGGTTTTCACACCTTTAGTGGTCAAATTATTAGATTCAGCTCAGATTAATTAAGTTTTCACAATTGGTTCAAACTTCAAGGGTCACTTAGAATTCTTATCTCATATGAGTCAAGATTTCATAGTGGTTTAGAGTCTAGGTGTTATTTACCATTACTCAATTCAGATTGGTCAAGATTACATAAGTGGTTTAGACTCTAAGGGTCACTTAGCATTACTTATCTTAGATCGATCAAGATTTAACAATTATTTCAAATTCCAAGGGTCACTTAGCATTACTAAACTTGAATTAGTCATATTATATCATGATTCAAATTACATTATGGTCATTTAGTATTACTCAAGACATTCAAAGGGATACACCTTCTATTTACAAATATATATAATCTAGATACCAAATTTAGGGGCATGTATAGTACTACACATTTGACACATATAACCTCATACCACATGACACAGTTATAGACCATATGGTATATTATAGGCATAATATAGAGCACATTATTTTGATCTCCAATTTTGCACATGAGACATGACACAATAGATCATATCACATGTGGTTATATAGATTTCCATATTATCTAGATGCATCACTCACATACTAGATTTGGGGGCATGGCAAAGATGTTCATGTCCATCTTCTAGGATTATATAGATAGAGATGGTAGGACATGCCATTTTTTTCTTACACATTTACTAGCATTTTTAGATTACACCTAGACATTACTCAAGTTGTCACTAGGATGGATGATATGGTCATTTATAGTGATTGGTCCATAGTAGTGCTTAGACTTAGGAGTTTGTGTGAGATAGAGGAAAGACATTGGTTTTAGACCTCTAAGTACTTCTCAAATCTAGTTTAGTCTAATCAGATTCAATACAAGGGGCATCCATTACAAAGATTCCTTCTTTTTCTAGACACTATTCAAATTCCGTATAGGGGCATCCATTATAGGGATTCCTTCTCTTTCCAAACACTATTCATGTTTAGTATAAGGGGCATCTATTACAAGGATCCTTTCTTTCTCTGAGCAATATTTTGGTTCTTCAGTCCACTTCCCTAGATAGAAAGTTGGACCCCTTTCAACATACTTATCTTCACATAGGTAAGCATAAATACACATTTTCTTTTATTTCTTTTACTTTAGTATTTCATTTCATTACATCACTAGAATAAAATTGGGTAAAATTTAATCACCTTAAATTTCTCAATCAAACACACATATTATGTATTTTCACAAGTTTTTCATAGGAAACTCTGACTGGAGAATATGAGCTTTATTCACATTTAGCCAGGTCATCTTGTCTATCTTATCTTGGTCTTACTACATTCCCTAGACATCTCTTTTCCTATTCTCAATCATATGTAGCTTACCAGGTTTGACCCTTTTAGGACTAAAGACCTCTTTTAAACACTGACCCATCCCCCTAAGTCCCAAACCCCGTAGACAACAATACCCAAATATGGACTACATCACTAAAACCAAGGGTGCCTAGTTTTTGATGTTGTTGTCTAAGCCCAATTTTGGTTCTAATGGTGAATTTCATTTTTAGGATAAGTCTTAACCATTTTCTTTGTTTCATTTATAAATTTCTTGATGTTGGCCAAATACGAGTAATGCTTCTAAATTCAAAATAATGAGTCTCTTATATAAATGACTACACAAGGCATTTTATAAGGGGCACTTTCTACTTTAGCACATTATACATAATAAAAATTAGTCAATAGTATAGCTCAATTTCTCTACATCACACTTAGATTTGCATGCTTGAGCAAGGAAGGGCATGAACAAAATTCAAACTTGCATCAATCATGCACGTTAACTATGCATGTTCCCTAAGGGAGAACTACATCAGATATGAGACCCTAACCTGAGGGAAAATGCAGGTAGTAATTAGAAAAATAGGGGTTCTAAATAGTGTGATCATTCTTTCCCTAACCTAATTTACCTCCTTTTTTGCTTTTGATCTATTTATTATTTCCTTATGCATAAAAAAGTATAGGTACTAAAGATGTAAATACACCTACAGTGAGTTTTGGTGACTCTCAAGAGTTGAAATTTGTTATGTAGGGTCTCCTATAATAGAAAAATAGAACCTATAAATTTCAAAAAGCTTACACCCATAAGACTATAGTGCCAAAACTAGGACCACAATGCTAGACCTTTAGGTATCCCATTTCTAGTTCTCCTATCCAGGCAAAAAATAGACTTATGGGTCTTATTCTTGATAGTTTTCCCAGTTGGATCAATAAATATCAACCTTTGAATCTTCCATCTCAGTCTATAACCAGCTAATTTTTTATTCTCTTTCCTCTTTTTTCTAGGAATTAACAAAATACTTGCAAATTCAATGAATCAATAAGTTGATTAAGGCACAATTATTACTAATTTAACCCTTAATCTAGACCCCTTTACTATTTATGAAATTATCCACAATTTTCCCAAATTTAGTTAAACATTTGGTAAACCCAACTAACTTCAAATTTTTGCACAAAAACCCTAGAAACGTTAGGGCTAATTATTTCAGATTTTTAGCAAAATTTTCCCAATTTTCCTAAATTTAAAAATCAAAAGACTACAAATTAATTGAGATATTTTCAATAAATTCATTAAAAACCTAGATTTAAAAACTAGTTCATCAAACAATAATCCTACCTCTGTGCCAATTTTAGAACATTATTTTGGATTTTTTGTAAAATAGTTAACTTGTCAAAATTTATTTTAAAACATCAAAATTATTAATTTATTGTGCAAAAAATTAATTTCCAAAATTTTAATTTTTGTATAAATTATAGTGCAATTATTCCATTTTAAAATAATTTTTAGAATTTAAAATTATTGCATAATTTTCATAAATTCTACAACCCTAGATTCCCAAACTAGGTCCTCAAACCTTAAATTACCCTCCCTTACAATTTTTAGAAAAATAAATTAAATTTAATGCAAATTATTTGGGTTAGCAAAAGTAATTTTCAAAATTCAATGTTAGTAGTTCTTTGTACATTTATTTGCTTCATAGTATTTTTTAAACTTCTGTTTGGTGATAAAATGGCCACAAAGGTACTTCATCCTTCTCATCCCATAGATAAATTTCTTAATTTTTCTCACAATTATGATAATGAATGGACCAATTTACAAAATTGTACACTATATAAAAAAGTGGAAAATTATTTTATATCTAATGAGGATAATTACTATTTTTCAATAAAGAATATTACCATGCATATGAAAGTGATAGTGAAGAATATATAGATACACCTTCTCCTCTAAAACCTATCTTTTTTGTTTCTTCTTCTCAAAATAATACTTTTACTAAATGGGAAACATAGTTCTCACCTCATTCTCTAGACACAATGCACAGATTAATCATGCACTTTCAAATAAACATCTCATTGGTGATGATTTACTTCCATGTGAACCTAATCTCTCTCTACCTTTTACTACTGCTATTTTAAAATACAACAATATAATTGCAATAAAATCAAATTACCAAAGCATAGTTCAAATGATGCATTATGTGTTCCTAACTCTACTCTTTTTCAAAAGAATGTTCAAATGATAACTCTTCTACTCTTACTTCTCATGTTGAAAATGAAGAAAATTTATATCTTTCATCCATGGATAGCATAGATACACATGATATTCAAAATTTTAATGATAACTTATTTCATATTAGAAAGGAATAAAATATTTCTCTTTCACCTCTCCCTATAAATGATGGGAGTGATTATTAATACAATAGTGAACATGGAAATGAGTATAAAAATGAAAATGAATATGAAAATGATACTTCAAATTCTTTTATTTCAAATGAAAAAAAAAATATTGTGATAATGCATGGAATAATGATGAGTACTATGTATATAGTGAATAAGAAAATGCATCTCATACTTCTAACTATTCTATCACTCTTCTTACATCTTGTGCATGATAAAATGTTGATTCTAAATCTATGAATGATTCTACTTCAAATCATTCACATGTTAATTTAAATATCACATCTACTATTAATTTATAATTTGATTCACTAAAACATAAAGATACCAATGAGTCCCCCAAGCCACCCCTCACTATAGTAGAACCCAATTCTCACCCATCACCCAAAGAGAATGGTAGCCCACATCCCTCTCACAAGGGCCAAGCTATCGTTACTCCCAAGGTTCAAGTGAGAACATCACCTCTTTATGATCCAATTACTAAATGTAGCATTCCTATGGCTAAAATTAATAATTAAATACAATAATTAAATGAACCACATCAAGATAGTAATGTACCATCCCAAGAGATAATCTCTTTGATGCATGCATTTGGTGAATTACATGACCAAGTAAATCTCCTTACATTAGAAAACAAAGCTTATAAATATTGGATGGATGCCACATGGTATCCCTATTCCAAAAACATTCATAAAATTTTCATTGTCTAAAAATCTCCAAACACCATCATTACCTCACTTTGATGGAACTAGAGATCCATTTGCACACATTCAAGCCTTTCAAAAATCTTTGCCACCTCACTTAAGTCCTTTGATTCTATTCAAGTTATTTCAACAAATATTAGTGGGTGAAGCATTGAATTGGTTATTTTATTTACTCCCCATTAGTTCATTACACACATATGATGACCTAAAAGAGGATTTTATCATGAATTACAATATAAATATGGGCCCTCATATTACATATGAGAAACTTGACACACTACATAAAAATTCTTCAGAGCTAGTAAGCGGTTTCATATTTAGATTTAAGGATCATTTGTTAATATTAATATACAAATTAAAAAATCTAGAGGTTCAACATATCTTCATCAAGGGCCTTAACAAATTTCTCCTTGAGCATTTACTATATTAGATAGAGCCTTGTTTTAGACTTTTGTGTTACACAGGTCTATCTTTGGAAGAAAAAAATTGATTGATTGAGGTAGATTCAATTAATCAGATTACTCTAGATTTCATAGAAGCATCTTCAAATATAACTCCTAATACTTATCATCCACTATGTTGTAAACAACATTGGAGATGACAATTAAAAGAACAAATAGTCAAGAACATAAAGCAAGTTTCCAAAACACCACCCACAATATGCATATATAGAATTACCAACCAACACCACTACAATTTGATTTAGTGTGAGATACCCCATCTATAATATTGTCAGCACTACTATCTAGGAGGCTAATCACATTACCTTCTATTCATCATTAAGATCTACATCTTTTACATAGACATCCATATCAGCCCTTTTGTAATTATAATCATATCCATGGACACAATGTGGATACCTATTTTGAACTTTGAGATTGCATTTATAGATGTGTTTATAATGGTATTATATCATTCAGATATGGGGCATAGATATATCCTCCATCATGGAACCCTAGACCTCATTCCTTCATTATTGTTTCATCCCAAGACATTCCTTTATAGGAATCATCGATCACTCATCATGCAAGTCATGTGGTTCTTATTATAGAATCTCATAGAAGATCTCTTATTCCAACTATTCAAAAAATTTGGAAGCCAGTTCAGAGAATGCAACCCACATAGAGCACTATTGTCCAAGGAATACATATCATAGTTTCATATACTTGTCCAACACCATCACAATCATGATAACAAAGTATATTTTTAGAGAGATATTCACTCTAGCTATACTTTCTAGGCCTTATTTCATGTAGTAATCCATTACGTTTTAGATCAAATGAGCATTCTCTACAACATATAGTTTTAACAACATAGCCAATTAGATTACATTTTCTAGAGTTATCACAACTTGCTATAGTTAGTGAATCACATATAACATTAGCTTTAGGAAAGGGTCTTACACAAAATGAGCAATATGGGCACTTGTTCACTTGGTTGATAGGGTTGAGATAGTGTTATAACATAGTGTGATATAACATACATTAATTTTAGCATCAGTTTATAAATTCACTTAGTAGTGAAATGATGGAGCAAAAGGTCTAGCTAAACTTTGTATTCTTGAGCCACTCATGGGAAGGTAATACACACATAGTGCTATCTTACTTTTCCCTCTTACTAAAAACTAACATTCCTAATACTAGATAGTCATCCTTAGCTAGAACCAACCTATCATAGTCTAGATATTACAAAATCAACTGATACAAACATTTTTTCCAATCTCTAATTAATTCAACTTGTCTAAACAAGTTACTAGTCTTAGAATCCAAACCTTACTTATATCCTACTTACAAATCATTTCACTTTACCAAAATAGTCTTACTCATTACAAAAAACCAACAAGATTATCATTTACATATGATTACAAATCAAATAATTACATCCAAACATATCTTAAATATCATCTTACCAAATATATCAACATAATAAAATCACATATCCTACATACCATTTATCAATCATATATAAATTCAACATCAAACATCAAATCAATTATTTAAAACCAAAACATAATAGTGATAGTATAATCTAGAATCCATAACATGCATAGACATGAGTTTCAAAATCAAACTAGTATTTATATAACACATAAGTTTTCAAAACATATACATCATGTTAAGGTCAATCAATCATGGATAGGGGTCATGCCCTCACTCTTCATTTCACTCTCTCCTCCATTACTCATCCCATAATCATGTCTAGCACTCGATGACTCTCTACCTCCTTGTGCTCCTGAATACCTCTTGCATTGATTGTCTCACTCCAAAAAATGACCATACACCTCACACAAGTTTGCATGTCATCATTCAAGATCCATATAATAATCTAAAATCTTTGATTTCACCACTCCATAATCCAGAGGAGGAATCTTGTGCCTATCTCACTCAGTCCTAAGCTTATCTCTCTCTCTCTCTCTCTCTCTCTCTCTCTCTCTCTACCTTAACATAGGTAGTTATAGCTATAGAATCTTAATCAAAGAGCATAAAAACAAGACATAATCATATCTCTCTCTATCAAACCCTCCTCCACAACATCGTTAGGAACATCCCCTATAAGCTCACATAGTGTAGACTAAATAATAGTCTCCCATAACACATCATCCCCACCACTAACCCTAGCACATGCCTCATCCTACATACTCACCACCTCACCTAAGTCTAACAACATTACACTCCATTAGTCATATATAATATACAAATAATAACAAAAATATACATAGATATATAGGCCACATTATAACCACTCACTTCCCACTGTCTAAATTAGCTTATGTTATTCATATTTAAGAACATTTGGCACACTAGTTGGATATAGTATAGCCCATTGATGCCTTGACCACCATAATTTATATGCCTCAATGCATCTCATATCATCTACATTAGGAACATATATATGCTCATCTCACACATCTAATGGCAATGGTACCAATTCCACCTCAGTTAGTCTGGGATGAGCTCCCACTCTCGTTGGTACCTATGTACTCCTTAACCATATCCATGTTGTAAGAAGAACATCTTATCAAACATTGAACTACCTAGTCACACACTCATACTAAAATCACTCATAAACTCCAAGCCAATGATAATATAACCAATAACTCATTCTCATGTACCATAGCTGCTCTCCATCCTTTGGCCATCCAAGAAATCATTTATAGGGCCTCCATATGATGTAATCAACCACCAATATACCTAGAAACCACCTGTAATAATCTATCTTGGGGGATCAAATAACCAACTCACTAGTCCAACACTCAAAAAATGGTTATGGATATGCCCAACTCATCCTTGATAATCCAATCGGTTACACAACCACTATATGTTCATAAGCTTAGTAATGTAATAAAGTGGTTACACCCACACCATCACAAAAAAACTAACATAAATCTATATAAATCTTTGTATAAATGAGTAGCATAATCCTCCCCCATAAAAGCATGGTACCATACATGTCAATACTCTGAACCACTTTATGCATCTTATAAGTAGTAGATACTCCAATACCATCCACAACAATAATAGAAGACAATAATATAGCTAACTGCTTCCATATGCATAGAATACTTGACTACACAATAACTGATAATAATATATCACTATCACTACCCCTATGGTTTACTCCTATGGGCATCCATGAAAACCATCTAGATGAATGATCAGTGGCATCCACACCCATGTCATCTTACAATGACACTCATCACCCACTGATTAGTAAATGTAACATCTGATACACATCCTCCAAAGTCATAGTAATTTCCCTTGTTATAAGCCATAATATACATGTATCATCATTTCACCTCTCACATAAGGTGGTGATTAAATAATTATCCCACCATAATATACCAAGATCACATACATGACCTAATCCTACCCTATCCATAACAACATGCTCATCAGTAGATACCAACAATAATCTTAGAGTCTCCATAACCTAGCCTCTACAAAACTCTCTCATCTGCACCTCACCTTGAAAACACTAGCAAATAGACTATACGTCATAAAACCATGCCAAGGATAAATATCTAAGAAATACAAAAGAAAGAATAACTTAAAAATTAAAAAAACCTTCCACATTAGACAATAGTGCTATAGAAGGACAGTAGTACTGGACAATAGTTCTAAAACCTAGACAACAATGCTACATCTTGGATAGCAGCATTGACTCTAGGACAATAGTGCCAAAACAAGTCAAATAATTTTTAAACTACTTTAAAATGACTCAAAATAGCTAAAAATTGCAAAAATTAGACCTTTGATATGAACAAAGTCAAAAAATATTATTCCTCACTAGGGAAACCTCCTTGCTAACCTAAATTTGTGCTACCAACTGCTCATAAGAAATCATGATGGGTGTCATCTCCTTGGCATCTTCTCACTCCATAGCTCTAATATCAAACTAGTCAATACACAAATGAATCGTGCTTTAGTCAAATCTTCCCTATATCAAACCACTTTCTCAATCTAAGAAAACTTCTACTTGCACTTAACTTGAGCTTCATAACTCCATTTTACAAACTATTTTGTTCCTAGGAATCATGATAATGACACCTTCACCATAAATTAGGACTCAGTCTCTTACTACATTATTTACCTACCATAACACACACATCTATACAACTATTTGGTACTTAGATTAGTCTTCACCAATTACACATCCATTTAAAACATTCAAACAACCTAGCTTGTTTGATCAAATCATTATTTCATCCAATTCAATCTATTTTTACCTCATTTGCCTACCATGGCACAACAACTTCTATATATCTACTAAACCTAGATACAAGCTTTGATCTTAATAAACCAAAGATACCTTTCACTCCTGATAATTTAATTTCACCAATTCAGTAATGGCCTTTCAATCTATTTGATACATGCCAAGCAAGTTTATATACATTATACCACTAGTCCTTACTTTTGGCTCAACTTCATCTATCATGGATCTCATACCTTTCCCCAAAAGGTGGGCATCATTCATACTATCCCTATTCCCATATTTTATCTAGCATACCTATATAATACGCCATGGTTCTCACACATTTAGTAGTCAAATTATAAGATTCAACTCAAATCGGTTAAGATTTCATAAGTGGTTTAGAATTTAGGTGTCACTTAGCATTACTTAGCTTAAATTACTTAAGATTTCACAAGTGTTTTAGCCTTCAGGGGTCACATAGAATTAATTAACTTATATTGGTCAAGATTACACAAGTGGTGCATACTTTAGGGGTCACTTAACATTACTTAGCTTAGATCGGTCAAGATTTAACAAGTGGTTCAGATTCTATAGGTCACTTAGTATAACTTAGCTTAGATTGGTAAAATTATAATGTAATTCAAATTACATTAGGGTCACTTTGTATTAATCAAGAAATTCAAAGGGATATACTTATCATTTACAAATATATAGATTATCTAGATACCATGTCTGGGGTCATGTATAGTACTACACATCTCACACATATAGCTTCATACAACATGACATAGTTATAGACTAGATAACAAATTATAGGTATATTGTAAAACACATTATTTTAAATTCTAATTTTGCACATGAGACATGACATGATAAATCATATCACATATGGTTATATAGATTTCTAGATTATCTAGATGCATCACTGACATAACAAATTTTGGGGCATGGCATAGATGTTCATGTCCTTCATCTTCTAGTATTATATAGATTAAGATGGTAGGACATGCCATTTTCTTCTTACACATTTACTAGAATTTTTAGCTTACACCCAAGCATTACTCAGGTTGTCACCAAGATGGACCATATCATCATCTACAATGATTAGTCTATAGTATTACTTAGACCTAGGAGTTTTTATGGGATAGAGGACATACATTGGTTTTAGACCTTTGAGCACTTCTCAAATCTAGTTTAGATTAATCAGATTCTGTATAGGGGGCATCTATTACAAGTATTCCTTCTCTTTCCAAACACTATTTAGATTTAGTATAGGGGCATCCATTATAGGGATTCATTTTGTTTTCATACACTATTTATGTTTACTACAAGGGGGATCTATCATAGGGATCCCTTCTTTCTCTCAGTATTATTTTAGTTCTGCAATCCACTTCCTTAGCTAGAAAGTTGGACCCTTTTTAGCATACTTATCTTCAAATAGGTAAGCATAGTTACACATTTTATTTTATTTAGTTTACTCTAGTACTTCATTTCATCACACCATTAGAATAAAAGGGGGAAAATGTAATCACCTTAAATTTTTCAAGCAAACACAGATATTATGTATTTTCACAGTCTTTTCATAGGAGACAACAATTGGAGAATATGAGATTTATTCACATTTAACCAGGTCATTTTGTCTATCTTTTCTTGGTCTTAATACATTCCTTAGACATCTCTTTGCCTATTATCAATCATATGTAGCTTACCAGGTTTGACTCTTTCAGGCTTAAATACCTCTTTTAAATGTTGACCCATCCCCCCAAGTCCTAAATCCCCTAGACAATAGTGCCTAAATATAGACTACAACACTAAAACTAAGGGTGTGTAGTTTTTGACATTGTCATCTAAGCCCAATTTTGGTTTTAATGGTCAGTTTCTTCTATAGGATAAGTCTTACCCCTTTTCTTTGTTTCATTCCTAAATTTCCCAATGTTGGCTAAATACGAATAATGCTCCTAAATTCAAAATAATGAGTCTCTTATATAAAAGACTACACAAGGCATTTTATAGGGGGCACATACTACTTTGGCACATTAGACATAATAAAAATTAGTCAATAGTAAATCTTAGTTTCTCTACATCACACTTAAATTTTCATGTTTGATCAAGGAAGGGCCTAAGGAAAATTCATTCTTACATCAATCATGTGCATTGACTATGCACATTCTATAAGGGAGAACTACATCATATCTGAGACCCTAACATGAGGTTTAATGTAGGTAGTAATTAGAATAATATGGGGTTTTGATTGTGCGATCATTCTTCCCCTAACCTAATTTTTTCCCAATTTTTGCTTGTGATATATTTATTATTTCATTATTCATAGATAAGTACAGGTACTGTAGATAGAAATAGACCTACAACAAGTTTTGGTGACTCTCAAGAGCTAAAATTTGGATGTAAGGTCTTCTAAAACACACAAATAGAATGTAGAAAGCTCAAAAATCTTAGACACACAAGACTATAGTGCTAAAACTAGGACTATAGTGTTGGACCTCTAGGTGTCCCATTTTTAGCATTCCCATCTAGACAAAAAGTAGACTTTTAGATCCTATTATCAATAGTTTTCCTAGCTAGATCAACACATATCAACCTCTAAATATTCCATCTCAATCTAGAACTAGCTAAGCTTTTATTTTCTTCCCTTTTGTTTGTTATTTTTAGGAATTAACAAAATAATTTTAAATTTAATGGATTAGTACGCTGATTAAGGCACATTTATGACTAATTTAACCCTTAATCTAGACCCCTTTACTACTTAGGAGACTATCCATAACTTTACCAAATTAAATAAAATAGATTTTAATAATATTTTTATTGATCAATTTGGTAAAATCATTAGTCCTTTCATTATTTATCAATAGTTCACCACTGTTAAAAGAGATTCTAGTGAAACCATTCGAGCCTTTAATGATAGATTTCATAAGATGTTTAGTACAACCATAGCTCCTTATAGGCCTGATGAATCCTTGGCTTTATAACTATATAAGGATGTTTTAGACCCTATGACTTTTGTGTTTCTTAAGAGTTCTATTGGAATCATAAACACCTTTGTATTGAATTATGCTGAAGCTATAACAATCAATGATCAAATGCAACCTCAAGGTCAACTGGCATATGCCATTCCCAATTTTAATCCCAATTTACCTACACTGAATGTCATTCCTAAGGCCAATCAAAATGTGCCTACCTTAAATCAGACACTGGTCTTGAACTAGTTTCCTTTAATCCATGTTAATCCCAGCCAAAGTTTAGGATTCTTGAACAATAATGTTACAAATGGATTTCATCCATAGGAAAAAAGAGCTTCGATGCCAACAAATAGTAATAGTAATTAAGTTAAAAAATCAAAGGCACCAAATAATGAGGATAAATCCATACTTAAGATGGTTCAAAATATGAATATTAACTTCCTTTAGTTATAGAAATAAGTAAGCAATACTAAGGAAAAATCCAACAGAAATTATTCATATCAAAAGTTTAATAGGCTTAACAGTCAGTTTCATAATGGTATTAATAGTAGTAACAATAACAATAATGAGCCATCATTAATTAATAATAACCCTAAGATTAATATTTGTGATGTTTCTCTAACTAAATTTATAAGGTTTACAATAATTCAAAGCATGGTGAGTTGGATTGCATTGAATTATTTGAAGATGAGTTGAATACATATGAATATGTTCCTAATGGATACGATTCTATAGGTACATATGGATCTTCAAAATAATCCAAATTAGAAGATATAATCCTGATGGTGGAGACATTTGGCTTCCCATTCCAAGAAGAAAATGATCTTGAAGATACTCTTGAAGAGGTGCATGATTTTGAATAGTATTTAAAGAAGACATACCCTCTAAAAAATAAGGATTAGATACAGCTTTTGACCACATATACTCTAAACAATAACTTAAACACTCCTCTAGATTCTACAACTAATAAAAATATTAAGCCTCAAAAGGGAAGTACTTCTAAGCCTAATGTTGATTCTTAGACTACTTTTACCATGGGTGGGTACAATATAGTTGAGAACATGAAAAGGATTAAGGCTAACATAACACTACGTGATCTGACTCAAATAATTGTGTAAAGAGATTTTTTACTTGAATATTTATCTAATAAGATTGATAATTCACCCAATGTTACAAATACTAATGTTTCTATATATAATAATAAAGTAGATGTTCCACCTTTTTTACTTACAGTTAGGATCTTTGGTAAGAATTTGCATAATTTTTTGCTAGACTTAGGTTCTACTAATATCATGCCGAAAGGTATTTATGACAAACTTGGTTTAAATCTAATAAAATCTTATAGGTTTGTTATTTAATTAGATAAATCTAGGGTGAAAGTAATTGGAGAATTGTTTAATTTTCACATGTAGCTTATAGTTGAGCTAAGGATACAATATATACACCCAAGTGGTGGATATTATTGATGCTTATGGAATATTATTTAGCAGAGATTGGACTAGATCTTTAAATTTTTACGTGCCCACTAATTATTCACACATATGGCTTTCATGGAAGAGAGTTACAAATTAGATTCAAATTGAAATAGAACCCAAGATGAAACATATAATCACCAAGTACAATATTGTAAATTAAAGGGTTAACATTTCCAATTATGAGTTAAGAGTCTGCACTCTTGACACCTCTGAGGATGTGACTCTAAATATACTCATGCTATGCCTAGGATATGGAAACTATATTTTGATGGTGCTAAATGTAAATCTAGTTCTGCTGTAGGAATTATCTTGATTGAACCTATTATAAAAAAAATTAATACTTATTATAGACTTCATTTTTCATGTACTAATAACTTGGTAGAGTATGCACCTCTAATATTAGGTTTATAATTTACCATCAAGTATAAAGTTAAAGAAATATTGGTTCATGGTGATTCATAACTAGTAGTTAATCAAGTGAGAAGTAAGTACCAGTGCAAATTGTCTTACCCTAAGAAATATAATTTTAGGGTTTATGGCTAGATATAATATTTTAATTATTTTAAAATTATCTCCATTCTTATGGAAAATAACAAGCTTACTGATGAGTTATCCTTAGCTACAACTAATCTCATGCCCAACCATGACTCTAAACTAGGAAACCTTAGTGTTAAATTAGTTTTGTATCCCTTAGTCCTTGATAATATTAACCATTTAAAAGTATTCAAGGATGATCAATAGATTTTATACTTCATGAATAGTTCAAGAGTATTTGAGTCTCACATCATTGATGAAGCTTATGATAATGCTCTTGATTGAGATAATGTTGATGAAATTATTATATAATTAAGTGACAATAAACTTCCCAAGGGAAAGATTTCCTTAGAAATATTATTTGACATGGATAAACTAGCTAAAAATGTCAAAGTTCCTAAAGTGAATGGTAAATATTACAAATAAATTGACTTAGGAACACAAGGTCAACCCCATCTAGTCAATATGGATACAACATGTACTAATGATGAATTAAAAAAAGCTAAAGAGTTGTTGTCTAAGTATAAAGATGTTATAGCATGGCCATATGAGGACTTAAGGATCTTTGATCCTAAAGTCATAACCCACAACATTCCTTTAAAGTAAGGTTGAAATCCTTTTAGGCAAAAGCAAATACCTATCAACCCTATTTTGTAACTCATGATACACAAGGAGGTCAAGAAGCTACTAGATGAAAATATAGTGTTTCCTATTAGACACTCCACTTGGGTAGCTAACTTAGTGATAATAAAGAAGAAAAATGGGGAAATCTGATTGTGCATAGACTTTATAAATCTAAATAGAGATTACAAAAAGGAAAACTATCCTTTGCCTTCTCTTGATCAAGTTATCCAAAATTTTAGTGGTTTTACAATGATGTCTTTTCTTGATGGTTTTTAAGGTTATAACCAAGTGCTTGTGAACAATGAAGATATATTAAATTCTACATTCACTACTAAGTAGGGCACTTTTCCTATAAAAGGATTCCATTTGGACTAATAAATAAAGGTGAAAATTTATAGAGATCTATGGACCATGATTTCCATGGGTTGATATGTAAGTGAATTATCATTTATATGGATGACCTAACAATATTTTTGAAGAATTAGTTCAGGATGCCTATCATGTGATGGAAACTAGAGAACAAGTAAAGGATGATCTTGTCCACAATGAAAACCCAGTTGATATTAAAGAACATAAAAGAATGGAAAGGGAGGATCAAATTGACAAGGATAAAGTCAATCCAAAAGAGAACACTGAAGATTTTAGTGACGTTTGGCAGAGTGACAGGAGGCTTCCCTTCATGAATTCAGCCAAATGCAAAGCAGATGTTATTCTTCAAGTTGACTCATGGATGTATAAGGAAATAATGGGCCTCAAGAAGAGAATGGAAATAATGGAACATAATTAGGAAGTTGATCGGAATAAAATCAATAGTCTAGAAATGTAGATGAGAGATATTCCTATCAAACTTAAAGATTATGAGAATAATCTTAGAAGGCTCATTAAGGAAAGCAAAATGAAGATGGAGGAGGTTACTTCTAGCATATGTGCAGCTACTGCAAACCTTGGAAAATGAGCTATTGAGGAAATAAAATCTTTATAGGGGCCTAGCAAGAGGACCAGACAGAGCTCAAGGAAGAAAGCAATGCAAGAGGCTGCTACGTTGGCTGCAATATCCATATAGGACACTATTGGGATTGTGAAGGAAGCAGTGAAGATGATCCTAGAATTAGAATAATAGGGTCTTTTTGCTCTTACTATTTTTGTCCTTTTGTTGGATGTTATAACTGGTTCCATTTTTTGTTCTTTGTTTTCTAAATGTATTTGAGTTTCCAGGTCTCTGTAAAACCTGGGGTCTTTCTTTTGATGATCTTGACTTGTGGTTTCAGGTCCCTGTAAAACCTATTTTTGATATTACTCAGTAGTAGGTGTTAGGTTTGTTTCTCCTGTGGGCATTATTGTTTTATCCTTCTTCCTTTGTTTCAAGGTTTTGGGGTCCCTTCAAAACCTATTTTTACCTTAATCTAAAATAATATTTTTGAAGAATAGGGAAGAACACATCAGGGACTTGCAATAGGTATTTGAAAGATGTAGAAGGTATGGGATTTCTCTAAATACAAAAAAGATTATTTTTTAATGTTACTAAGGGAAAATTATTAAGACATGTTATAACTAAATATGGGATTTATATGGATCCTAATAGAATAAATGTTATACCTAAGATATAACCCCATAATAATAGAAAAGAATTGAAATCATTCTTTGGGAAAATCTAATTTATAAGAAAGTTTATTTTTGGTTTTGAAAAAATAGTGAGACCATTAAATGATATGTTGAAGAAAGATTTCAAGATAACATGGAATGAAGAAACAGTAAAGGCCTTCAAAGACCTAAAATAATCAACAATTTAGGCACCGATATTAATATGTTTTGAATTTTCAAAGGATTTATATCTTTATTATTTTGCTTCTAACCATACAATTGTAGCTATCCTAACTCAAAAAATAGATGGATGTGACCATCTCATTGCTTTCATGAATAATAATTTTAAAAATGTTGAGTTAAGCTATTCCTTGATTGACAAGTAGGCATGTGCTTTAGTCAAAGCAGTAAATAAATTTAGGCATTATATTCTTATAAATAAGGTGTATGTAATACTACTATACCTTACCACTAATATCATTCTTAACTAAAGTAAACTAGGGGAAATAAGAGATAAATTGATGTTTGTACTTTAAGAATATGATATGGAAATTAAGATTGATAAATTTGTAAGGTGTCAAGGGTTAATTCAATTGATTTCCAACACCAACCCAAAATTTAGTGTTATACATGTGGAGCAAAAAAAATTTCAACCTAATGATTGGTATGAATCAATTTTTCATTTAATAATCAATGACACTTGTCCTATAGGATTAACCAAGGAGAAAAGGAGATCCTTAAGGCTCAAGGCAACTCATTTCCTTATCAAAGATGGATTACTTTTTAGAAATAATTATTAAGGGATATACTTGAGATATATTTATAAATAGGAAACATTAGTGATCCTCAGTACTTTCCATGAGAAGTTTAGAAGTGGACACCCTTTAGGATGGATAATAGTACATAAGATCTTTAAGGCTGGCTATTATTGCCCTACTATCTTCAAAGATTCTGACAAGTATGTGAGAGAGTATCATCAGTGCCAAATTTTCAATACTAAAGAACTGAAGACATCCACGCCATTAAAACTAGTGATGATTAATAAACCCTTTGCTTAATGGGGATTAGATTTTATGGGGGTCATCAACCTTAATTATTTATAAAGGCATAAGTGTGTTCTCAGTATTACTAATTACTACACCAGATGGATAAAAGTAGTGAAAATCCAACAATGCAAGACTAAAGATGTGATAAAATTCTTGGGAGATAACATATGTACCAGATTTGGAACACTACTCTCTCTTATTTATGGTAATGCATTATTTTTATATCCATTAATATGATTGAGTGGGCATATGAGAACAACATTATTTTCAATTTTTCATCAAATCATTACCCTCAAGGCAATGGAATCTCCAAATCTACTAACAAAAATATGATGAAGGATATCAAGAATTTTATTCTTGACAAACCAAGAACATGGCACAAGTTACTTAAATATGCCTTTTGGGCTGATAGAACAAGAGCCAAGAAAGCTCTAAAGTCATCACCTTTTCTAATTGTGTATGGTCAAGAAAATGTATTCCCCATCACTCTCAAGCTTTCAACCCACAAGTTTATGAAAGAGTACATGGGGGAAGACCAAGAATTTGTAAATTATAGGTTTCTATACATTATTCAAATGGAAGATGCAAGAGAGGAAGATTTTTACAATTTTAATAGGTATCAAACCACATTGAAAAGATGATTTGATAAACATTCCAAAATTAAGGTATTCAAACAAAGAGACTTGGTTCTTCATTGGGACAAAGCATTTAAACCTAAAGGAAAGCATGTAAAATTCACTCCTTTGTGGATTAGTCCCTATCATATTATTGAGATACTAGGAGACAACACCTTCAATCTCAAGGACTTGAAAGGAGGAGAGTTCACATTGCTAATAAATGGTAAATATCTCAATCACTACTTCTCTACTACTCCACCCCAAGTCCACATGGAGTGATATGTAAGAGTAATTAAAATTAGTGTAGGTAGGCTTATATTAGTTTATTTTTTGCTCCCTATTTGTACATATTTCATGTAAATATTTTTTGATTGTTGTGTGTTTCTTTTCTTGTATTTGTTCCCTACTTTCAATAGGTTTTTTTCAAAATAGTCCTCTAGCACTAATGCATGTAGTTTCTCAAAAGTAACTCCACAAATCAAGAATGCAGGTATGACTTCTCCAAATGGTTGATCATAGATCTTGAAATGTGAGCTTGATGTTATAGTTTTTGGTAAGGGTTGGTATCTAGAGTTATTGTTTATAATTTTTTATCCAAGTTTGATTATAATAAGTATTACTTATATAAGCTGAAAGTTTGAATTCTTGAGACAAAACCATGTTTGCACTTAAAAAATATTAATTACATGGGATGAAGTTTACAATAAAGAATGATTGTTTGACGATAAAACATCTAACCAAATACCAAAACATGGCTAATCTATTTCCCAAAATTTATTAGAAAGCAAAACATATCTAAAAAATACAAAAATAAGAGTGTTATTACAAAATTCAAAAGCTTTCTAAGCAAAGGTGATTGTCGTAGTCTCCATTAGGGTTATGGACACCTAGATGGCAATGGAAAAAAGCCTTTAGTAGATCTAAAGGAATCTCTATCAAGGCTATAGACACTTGGATGGTAGTAGAGAAATGCCTAAGCCTTTCCTGAGCTAAATCTTGATTCGTAATGAACATCTATATACATTATTAGTCAATGTTTATGATCTAGGTCATGAGTCTAGAAGTTGCTCTCTAAATCCCATGGTAATCAATAAGTGGAATCAAAATACACACATAATATGGCTATATTTTGATGTTTGATCCTAATTTTACATGTGTGAGACTTGTTTTAATTATGGCTTGGTCTTAAAAATGGTACTTGATCATGTGGGATGATTATTCTAGTCATTAATCTAAACCCGAGTCTTTGAATTCTAACACATTATTATGTTTCCCCTAGAAGTTTCCATTTATTGAGGAAACATACCCCCATTTTTAAAAATAAGGACTTGTGTTTAATTTTTTTTTAAATTTATACCTTGAATTAAAAATTCACTTGATTATATTACCATTAGTATGTTATCACATCATATTAATTAAAGATCATCCACACCTAGTTCTCATTTAGATTTACTAACATGTCTCCATTTTATTCTTGTCTCATTTTTCCTAATTTTTCTAATGGTTGCTTCATGTTTTTTCAAGATGCAGGTTTAATGAGGACTCAAGTGTGTGAAAAATGTTTAGGGTTTCATACTTCAAAATGATAAATTTTCCTTTGATTAGTCATTAGTCTTTAATGTTTTATTTTAATTCATAAGTAAACAATGTTAAAGCCTAGGGTTTTATACCTTAAAATGTTTTTTAACCAAGGACCTTTTAAATTAAATTAAAATATGCTCATGTTCATTTTATTTAAAATTGCATGGGAACACTTTACATCTTAAAACATATTTCATATATTTTATCCTAAGGTTTTAATCATGTTTATTAACATGAATACAACCTTAGTCTAAAATTTTATGTCAAGTTATCTATATCCCATGAAACTCCTAAGTCTATTTTATCACCCACCTAGACTAATTAAACCCCAAGAAACTTTGTTATATTTTATACTTAGTCTAGAATTTATCCTAAGAATTAATTTTATATAATTAAAACCTTAGTCAAAGACTTTATCCTAAGTCCTATACATTCCTTAAAGCTTACTTATTTTATTTTGTCCACAAGAATAAAAAGAACCAATGAAAGGAGGACAAGTGTTAGGATCTTAGAGTTCAATCAAAATATATATGGTTCATTTAGACTCATACAAGTCAATAATTTAAACACATAGATTGATAGAGCACATTTGATTAGTCAAAGATGATCAACAGTGAGTGAGGCATCAATAAGTCAAAGATCTTATAAGTAAATGAAGCAACTAATCACATTCAACTTCATAGATCAACATCTAATGATGTGCATTGATTCCATGAAAAGTAGATATAATGGAATGTAGCAAGGTCAAAATGTTAGTAATCCCTATGAATAAATGTATAAATGATAAATGTCATGCCTACAATGGATAGTTAAAACTTGATCATTATCATGAATATAAATAGTACATGGCTAAGCATATACATTTTGATCGATGGTGAAAATTAATTCAAAAATTCAATGAAGCCCTGAGAAGAGAGAAAAGGTGACATGTGTCATCATCAAATAAATTAAGTCAGGAAATCAATGGCACATAGAGCAAAGGACAAAACCTACAGGATCAAGATCAATGATGCACGTTGATCCATGAAACCAAGATCCAATAGTTTGAAATGAAGGTTGAATGTTTAAATAACCCAAAATGACTATATTAGAAACATGTGTCACAACCATGGTGAATCGAGAAAAGATTGACCAATGGAATTTGATTTCTCAAATTCAAATCAATGGTGCAAGGTGAAGAAGAATTTTCAATAGACCTAGACCTAATTAAGTTTTGACATGTGTCTTAAGGGATAATGATCACATTTAAAAAATAAATAAATAAGTGACATGGTAGTGCAACATTGGCATACATGTTAGGATAAAAGATCTTGTGGACCTAAAAAGGCAAAGGTATAAATACAATATGTAAATAAAAATATAAGTCATGAAGATCTCAATTCAAACTCCACTACCACCATTAAAGCTCTGTGTGAACCTATTTGAACTCTAAAAAAAACCTAGCATGTATGGAAGCCCTAATTTAACTTTGTGTTCATTACAATCAAGCTAAGGATAATCAAAGTGTCATTTATGCAAGGATAATATAGTCTAGAGTTGAATTAGAGACCATTACTGAGTAATTTGATCAGAATTACAATAATGGCAGCTTGAAAGGTTATCTCAAGGAGGATGTGGAGTTATATATTACCACAAATGCTAAGGGAAGGGCTTTCAAAGACATTAAATTTGATGCTTTGGCTATAAACACTAGAGACACTAACTTGTTGAAGTTATTCTAGACCATCAAGAATCAACCTACCATCACATGAGAAGAAGAGAAAATTTTCTCATCGAAGAGACTATAGTAAGAACTTATTACAATCTATATGGTGATTATTCATTATACATCTATGAAGCCTAAGGTATTTCACTGCATCAACATTCTTGCTCCTATTTTCAAATAAACTAAGATAGATAAAGGCATGATTATTAATGGACATAATTCAAGAAAGGTTGCTTATATCTCTAATGTGGCATTTGAGTCATATTACAAGTTACCAAGACCCTAAATAAACTTTGCCTCAAATAATTCTTAGGCTAAGGAGCATGATTTGAAGAACATCCTAACAATGTGGTTGTATTCTATAAACCAACTATTTTTAGAATTCAATAGAAACATCTCCATTAGAAAATTTGGACTTGGGACTAGAATGATTATGAAAATCTTGAATAAGTTGTGTGGTAATGCAACCACTACTTATGTAGACCTAGTCTAGGTACCAATTATCTATTTCATGGTTGAAAAATAGATTACTCCCCCTCTAGGTGAAATAATAATCATATCATTGACAAAGAAAATATTTGCTATAAAGAAAAAGAAGAAAACTCAATTCTATATGATGTGATATCTCTTATATGCTATTTGTGCTATTACCTAGATCCCAAACCAAATGGAATGGTCACTTGATGGGACATAAATTATTTCCCATTATTATCCAAAGCTATATAGGGACCACATCTAATTGATATGTGACTGTATCTACCTAGCCCTAAGTGTTAGAGGTAAAATCACTATGGGTGAATCAGTGAGCCTAGATATTTTAATTGAAATTGATATCCTTTCAAACTACTAAAGAATCAACATATATCAACTTTATCAAGAAACATCAATAAGAGAGCTCACTCATTCAATGCATACACAATGTTAGACACATAACACATAGTTCCTATGGGAAACCCTCATGGATAATAAAACCCACTCTCAATCTTGCAACAAATTGACTAATATCCTATAATAAATTATAAACAAGAGACTGATCAACCTCTTTATACTAGCAAACCTTGATCATATCCTCTTGACCAAAGGTATTTAGTGAGACCCTTATTTCAAAAGAAGAAACTACCTCAAAGGAAGACCAAGTCATTTAGACCCTAATTTTAACACATTCACCTTATAAATGATGTATTCAACACCTAATGATGGAACTCTATTTATGTAACCCCTTCACAAACTTCCTCTCTATCTCAAATATGCCTCATTTGTACACTTAGATATCTTTCCATATATTCAATTTCAAGAGCACTTTTATTCCATAAAAATATGACCTACAAGTCATACACATAGTCATCAATATGCTATATTTATCAACTCATCAACTGGGTACTCTACCTCCCCTTTACTCCACAACTCTCTCATCCACCTTGCACAAGTCTCTCTTCTAAGTCTTCCAGAAGCCTAGAAACCATCACATTTGGTTTTAATATATATAGATAATTAATTAATTATCAATTTAAAATTATTTTATTTATTGGAAAAAATGCATACCTTCACCACACTTTTAAATAGGCCTAAGTCAATTTTAGGTCCTATGAAGACTAATTCAGCTCTTTGACACTTATCTAAGTAAATAAATAACATATGAACATTTTCCAAAAGCATGGACCTATTTTACATGATCTATAGGTCCTCCTTAAGTGCCAAAAACTATCATAGTACACTTTAGATTAAGAATAAATAACACAAACACTTCTTTTTACATATAGTCATTATGAATGAAAACATAGTCAACTTCAAAACCTTTATTCATACTGCATATGTTTATTCAAACCTTCATAATTCAAAAAAATAGTCTTAATGGAGTCTATAATACTCCCAAATAGCTAATTCATCATGATATATAAAAATAACATCAAAACAATCTCAATTACCCTTTTGAGGTTACTTACAAAACATTTAGAAACACATACTCAACTTTGGAGCTCAATATCTTTGTCAATACACATTACAGATATTCAAATCCATATTTAAAGATTCACCTTGGAGTCCTCTACAACTTTTATTTTTACACCATGATAAAATTCATCCTTGATCAAAAGATATGGTCTAAAATTGCAAACTAGTTTATCCCTTTATTAAATTCAAATATTTAAATGTAAATGGTCACAATTAAACATCTAACAATTAGCCTCATCATGTGAAATCTAGAAACTTTAACTCAATGTGCTCCATCAATTTTTGTAGATTAGTTAGGTTTTAAACTAGTAATGTTCATCATTATATATATCTTAGAACTCTTGAAATCATGACACATGGCACCGACACATACCTTATGAGCACTAATACCATTAACCATCAAGACTTGTCCTCATCTCACTGCTTTGTGACTCCTTGGAACAAACATGCTCCATTGATCCTTTTATATAGAGATCAATATTTACCTTCATTAACCAAATAGACACTTTGACCTCTTTGATTTACTACACATCATAGATCTTAATTGTATTATTTTGCAAAATCCATTAAATATTCATTTGGTCATGATCTTTATATTTGTGTAAAATATACTAAGTATTGGGACCATTGAAATATGCCTAGAAGGTCAAATTTTCATAGTCATAAATTTTACCACACTTTGGCGCATGACCTAAAAACAATTAAAAATAAACTAGGTATAAAACTAAACAAACCTATATGATCACCTTATCCTAAAACATCCACACATATGAGATATTCCATCATCAAAATGTTTACTCAGTTCTTCATTCCATATTGGAAATTTGGCTATGGGAAAACACTATAAAACTACTTGGGATCCCAAATTTGTACTTGCATAACTTTTGTCTCGATTATGAACATGAACTGAGATTTAGCACATAATAACTATGAATAATAATAAACAAACCCATGTGACCATTTCCTCCTAAAACCTTCATGTGTGTGAATTCTAACATCATCAAAGTGCTTAGCTAGCTTTATTTGAACATAGAAAACACTATCAAAATGCTTGAGATCCTAACTTTGCACCAACATATCTTTGAATACACTTAGGTATATGACCTAGGATTTAGAACTTATAAATTAGGGACTAATTTAATCACAAATATATGACCAACTCTCCATAATTTATCCACATGTGGTAATGGTGATGTCATTAAACTACCTACTCAGATTTTCTACCATTGGACCCAAAATGTATAGATGAGAAAAATTATGAACTAGGTGAATTACACTCATGCACAAAAGCACTAAAACCACTCTTGACTTCTGATAGGACCCTTTTATCATTATTAAATAACCATACTTATCCCTGAACATCTCTAACCATGCCAAAATTGAAGATCAACCAAGCCTCCTTCAAGCACACTAGGACAAACACATTACACACTTTGTCATTATCACTTACAATATCAAATCACTTCATCCACTCATTAGGAAAAACTCCATGACATCACCATGACATCAACAACAAATTTACAATAATTTTTCCCTTTGTCATTCATGTCAACAAACATCATATATCAATATACAACTCACCTTCTCTCTCTTCAATCACTCTCACAATATGATCTTTCTCCCCCTTTGACACATGAAAAAGTGGGAAAAAAGTGATCCTAAGGACCTAAAAATAATAAAAATAGGAGAGGAACACATTATAAATATGATACAAACTCCACCTTACATTGAGACTACATTTTCTTATCTTGACAATTTCCTCTTGTTCCATGCCAACACTCTTGTTCAACCAAGCACTGTAACCAATGAAGAAGGAAAACTTGAAAATACTAAAACATAATATAAATCACTAAGAAACATCTAAAAGGACCCCCCCCCCCCCCCATAATATTTTTGAGCCATTTTACCTTTTGAAAATCTTCATATCTCCACACACCATGAAGAACCACCATACAGGATCATTAGCCTTCTCTTCCAAGCCACGTCAACTTCTACCAACACATCTTCATGCCACACACTAAATAGGAAACATTCCCTAAAATAACCTAATAACACACCTTGAAAAATGCATACCTTATTATTTGTAAAAACTAAACAAAAAACACTCTTCTTCTTACTAGGCCTATCTAGTCTCCTTATATCCCTACTTGAAACTTTCATAACCCATAACTTTTTAAAGGCACACATTTAGGACCTAAAACTTCATATCTAGAGTAATATCATATTCCCCCTCAAGCAAACCAATTTTAGAAAACTATCACAACTTTTGAAACATAATTCCTTCACAAACCATCTTACCAATTTGGCCTCTATTTTGACAAAAACATGAGCAATATGAAAAACATAAACCTTCAAATCTTTGTGAATCTTTATTTGGAAACCAATTTGGCCCATTCAAATTATTAAAAAAACTTATATCCCAAATTTCAAGGAAAACCATTTTTATAGTAGAGCCTAAAACCTTAGAATCTTAAAATAAATAAGGTCAACATAACACCTTCCAATCAACGTCCACCTCTGAAACTTCTTATACACATGGAGATAACCATTTCACACTTCTATACCAATATTAAAGCTTCCACATACTTGGAAACCCATACTTACTATAACCCATTTTAGGACCTATATGCTCTTAAACATAATCTCAAAAAATTGAGAGCAAACAAAAATCTCCTTTTTGACTTCAACATACATTTAAACCAAAAAAACACCTGGAACATGATATAATAAGGTCAATAGACCTTTCTATGCAAAAAATATCATCTTGACAAATCACAAATCCTTTTTTTCCAGTTGAAAACCTTCAATCTGACCCTGTAGACTGACCATATATAGTTATGACATCATCACAACATATCTTCCATCAAGACATACTTGCTTCAATTTAAAAACACTCAACTCTAGCCATCTAGGACTGTTTGAAAAACACCACAACAACACTTGATTTGTCATTGAAAGGAGTCGCTTAAGAAGCATAGATAGAGACATCTTTTACATCATAATGTTATAAAATAAAGTGAAGCCAAAAATGGCCCACATCTCTTTAATAAGCACCATAATCCTCTTATATCTATAATACTTCTTGATCTTGTTCTTCTTATTCTTAGTCTAAACTATGACAACTGGTTCCTTTTCTATATGACTCTCCTCTTCTAAGATATAACTGACAACACATAGAGCAACTCTAAAATCTTGAAATATATTTTCATTTGAAGAATAAACCTTGTAATTTAGAACCTCATCACTAGGCATAGATAATTGTTGTATTTTCATGATACATGCTTAGCAATAACATGATGTTCACTTGGATCAATACACATCTCAAAATTAGCCTCAATAAATACCTTGGTCTTTTCCTTTAGATTTGTCTCTTCATTTTTAACATGAGTAGACAATGAGAACCCTTGGCATTCTTTAACTTTTGAAGCATTATCCACCATATAAAACAAACTACTTGGACCTATAGACTCATCATGTCTCATACTTACCAACTTTGGTTTCCATGAGTTAACTTTCCTTCTTGTTTACACTCTAGGAGCTTGATTAAACATATTCTTACTTGTAGACCTGTAATTGTAGAATCTATAAATGTGACCTCTCTTTTTATAGTTGAAGCACAACATACGTTTTACAAGATGCTCATTTTATCTTACTAAATTTGGAAAAAAAATTGTAATGTGTCCTATTTCATAAAAACTGTCACACTCAATATCTCTTGAAGGAAACTCAACTTACCTTACCTTAAATGGACAATGTTTTTGGAAAGTGTCCCACATCATGATAGTTGAAGCACTCAACCTTTATCACACCTTTTGACTGATGACCTCCATCATAGTCCCATGCAAACTCATTTTTAATAGGTCTTCTACATTCTCTAGCTCTATACCCAAACTGATTACAAGTATAGCATTAACCATTGAAATTTGCATACCTCATGGCATTTAGTTGTCTAATATGATTTGTCTTTATTCTACCAAAACCTTCATTCCTTTTTTGATGATTTATCTTCAAAGGCTAATCCACCTTTCTCTTATTGAAATTTATGTCAACTTGAGAAGTAACTTTGGGATCTTCATTAAAACCCAAACCAAATTTGTCACTAACTTTTGGCTATCTATGAGATTATCCAATCATTAGAACTCTTATAAAATTTGACAAAAGATTTTAATTTGCTTGCAAACTTCTCTAACTCATTTTTCAAAGATAAAATCTTAGAATCATACCTTGATCAATCATCTTCCTTATCTTTTAGGCTAGTAGATAGAATTTATAATTAACAACTAAGATGCTTGATCATATCTTCATGCTCCTTGGCATATTCATTCATTCTTTCCTCAAATATACTGAATTGCTCCTCATAGTATTTGAGTTGAGAATTCATCTTCTTTTTATTCTTATTTTCAATCTTTAGTTCTTCAAGAGCATTTATCAAAGTAGTCTCATAGTCCACTTCATTTTCATCATCATCTAAATCACTACAAGTAGACTCCTTTTTATGTTATAAAATCCTTTCCTTAGCAATTAATAGGTATTCATATTCATTAGGAACATAATCTTGAATGGTCATACTCTGAGTCATTAACTTTACTCTCATTTGATGAGCTACAATCTTCTTTGGTGTAGAGACTCTTCTTGCCCTTGAAGTACTTCTTTTTGTCAAACCTTCAAAGTCCTTTTTTACTTTTATCAGACCAAAATGATATCTTTCCATCATCATGACCTTAATCATGCTCTTCATAATCATCCTTATTATACTTATAAGGGCATTTATTAGCAAAATATCTTATCTCACTACAATTAAAGCATATGATGGCTAGTTAACCCTTATACTTGCATGAACATGTTCTCAATTTTATTAAAATCAAAGTAATTAATTCATCCTCATCTATATCAAAAATTTCATCCTCCTTAGGTTTCTTACCTTAGAACTTATTATTTGGTTTATCTCTATCTTGAATGTTGCTTCCTTATTTGGTGGTATATTATCATTCTTCCTCATCACATAGGTAGTAAGTGTGGCATGCAATTGATCCATCTTCAACTGAGTAAGGTCACAAATTTATTCTATAGCAGATACTTTAAGATAAAAATTAGGGGATATATACCTTAAAAACATTTGAACAATAGTATCCTATGTAAGGTTCTCTCTAAGACCTTTGATGATGTTCACATTCTCATAAAATTTGTAAAAAAAGGATGCCATAGCATATTTTTCCTTTATCTTGAGACTTTTAAATTGCCTTTTGTGAGTCAAAAAATTAGCAAGTTTGACCTTTGAATCTCCTTCATAAATGATCTACATTTTTTCCCATATCTCTTTAGCGTATTTATAATGGATTACCTTGGTGAACTTAGTCTTTGTAAGACCACAATTGATAGTATTCATTACCTTATAATTGTTCTCAAACAACTTCTTATTTACAACACTAGTTGGAGGAGTATTAGGAATAACATAACCATCCACAATAGATTACCATACATCAAACCCTAGGGACATAATATTTGTTTTCATCCTAACATTCCAAAAATATTAATTCGATCCATTGAACATTAGTGCTTTATTAATATAAATACCTCATTTATGACTAACCATTTTATACCTTGGACCATCTTAAAGATGTTAAGCCTTTATCAAAGGAACCACTCTAATACCAATTATTAGAGGTATAATCATTGATGGAGGTGAATTATTGAACCTAGATATCTCAATTATAATTACAGTCCTTTCAAACTATTAAATAATCATCATATATCAACTTTATCAAGAAATATTAACAAGAGATCTCATTCATTCAATGTATACACAAGATCAAACACATAACACATAGTTCTTATGGGAAACCTTCATGGGGAATAAAACCTACTTTCAATCCTAAAACACATGGACTACTATCCTATAATAAATTACAAACAATATATTGATAACTCCTTCAGACCAAAAAACCTTGATCACATCCTCCTAACTAAAGCTATTTAGTGAAACACTTGTTTCAGAAGGAACAACTACCCCTAAGGAAGACTAAGTATTTTATTCCCTCCTTTTAACATCTTCACCTTAGAAATGATGTCCTTAACACTTGATGATGGATATTTATTTATCTAACCCCAACATAAACTTCCTCTCTATCTCAAATAAGCCTCATATGGATACCCAGGCCTCTTCACATATTCTCAATTTGTAAGATCACTTTTCTAAAATAAAAAATATGACCTACAGGTCATACACATAGTCATCAATATACTATACTTATTAAATCATCAACTCAACACTCTACCTTTCCTTTTATACACAACTCTCACATCTACCTTACACAGGTCTCTCCCATAAGTCTTCCATAAGCCTAGAAACCATCACATTTGGTTTCACTATATATCAATAATTTATGAATTAAGAAGTTCAATTTATTTTATTTGTCATCCATAATACATGTCTTCACCCTTAAGGTATATTACATGGGTTACACTTAATCATAACACACTTTCAAACAGGCCTATGTCACTTTTAGGTCCTATAGAGACCCATTCTTCTTGTTTCCACTTCTATGAGTACATAAAGAACATAAGAACATTTTCCAAAAGCATGGACCCATTATACATGATCTATAGGTCCTATTTAAGTGCTAACAACCATCATAGTACCCTTTAGTTTAATCAAAAATAAGTCAAACACTTCTCTGTACAGACAATCATTATGAATGAAAACAAAATTGACTACAAAACCTTTGTTCATACTACATACAATTATTCAAACCTTCATAATGAACATAAATGGTCTGCATGGCGTCTACAATACTCCCAAATATCTAATCCATCATGAGATGTAAACAAAACATCAAAATGAGGTAATTACTCTTCTTAGGTTACTTGCATAATATGCATAAACACATGGAGAAATTTGGAGTTCAATATCTTTATCTATAAATACTTTTAGATATTCAAATCAAAATTTCTAGATGCACCTTAGAGTACTCTACCAATTTGATTTTTACACCATGAGTAAATTCACCCTTGATCAGAAAATATGGTCCAAAAACCACTAACAAATTTTCCTTTTGTTAAATTCAAATATTTAAATGTAAGTAGTCATAGATAAACATATAAAATTTGACCTCATCTAATGTAATCTAAAAGCTTTGACTCAATGCACTCCATCAATTTTTGTGGATCAATCAAGTTTTTAACTAGCAATGCTCACCATTAGATCTAGCTTAGAACTCCTGAGTTCATGACACTTAGCACCCTTTCATGCCTTCTAAGCACTTATATGGTTAACCATCGAGAACTTTTCCTCATCTCATTACTAGAGTCATTAGAACAAACACACTCTATTAATCCTTTTGTAAGGAGATTAATATTTACATTCATTAACCAATAAACACATTAAACTCTTTGACTTGATACATAATTTATATCTTGGTTATATTATTTCCTAAAAGCCATTAGATATTCATTTGGTCCCGATCTTTATCTTTGTACAAACTATACTAAGTATGGGGACCATTGAAATATACATGGAAGACCAACTTTGCACAGTCATAACTTTTGCCACACTTTGGTGCTTAACCTAAAAATAAGTGCAAATCAACTAGGCACAAAACTAAACAAACCCCTATGATCACCTTCTATTGAAATTTCCACACATGTGAGATATGAGATAATAAAAATTCTTACTCATCTCTTCTTGCCACATTGAAATTTTTTCTAAATATGGGAAAACACTATCAAACTACCTAGGAGCCCAACTTTGTACTTGCATAAATTTTGTTTCACTTAGGTGCATGACCTGAGATTTAGCACATAAGAACTAGGAATAACAATAAACAAATCCATATGACCATTTCCTCTTGAAACCTTCATGTGTGTTAATTATGATATCATCAACATGCTTATTGAGCTCTATTTGAACATAAAAAACACTATCAAAATGCTTGAGAGCCCAAATTTGCCAAACATATCTTTAACTATGGTTAGACACATGACCTGATATTTAAAACATAACAACTAGGGACTATTAAGATAAAAACCATATGACCAACTCCTCCTAAATTATCCACATGTGTAAATGGTGATGTTAGTAAATTATCTACTCAGATTTTCTACCATTTGACCCAAAATGTTTAGATGAGAACAATGATGAACTGAGTAAATTTCACTCATGCACACAAGCACTCAAAGCAATATTGAATTTTGATATGAACCTTTACTCATGATAAAATCACCATACTCATCCTTAAACATCTATAATCATGCCAAAACTATAGATCAACCAAGACTCTTTCAAGTACAATAGGACAAGAACATTGCACGCTTTGTCATTATCACTTACACTATCAAAGCACTTTATCCACTCACCAAGACATGTCCATGACATCACCAAAACCATTGAAAATTATTCAACACTAAGTGAGGCCATAAATAGCATTATAATTCCATGAATCATCCCCTTGATCATAAAGTCTATTAAAGCTATATGTGATATCTAGTTATATCAAGATTGTACAGTTATCAAAATTGAAGGGACATAGAGTTTTCCTCTGAGACTACTCATTTATGTCTCTAACAAGATAGCTAAGTAATAAGTTGTATATCTTATATTTAATGGTGTATATTATCTTTTCAATACCAATATAAAAGGTCTACTCCACAATATCCACATAACTATTGGAAAAACTATATTCAAATAATAGGAGAACATTGAAGCAACATCCAAGCATAAGACATCCTTGAATCTATAGTTCGATGAGATTAAATAGTGGGACCCTTATCTAAGTGTTAAATAACATTTAAAGATTAAGGTAATTTTAAATATACCTTATGATCATAAACCTAAATCCTTTTAACCCATTTAGACAAAATCATCTTCATACTTTGAGGTCTCTAAGAGATTGAGGGATCACAATCTTAGGCTTGAATATAGACTTGAAATAAATTAGGAGGATGATGGATGGTAGTTAGGGCCCAAATAATACCATTTACTAGGTAGTGCACCTATTATACCACCAATTTAACCATAAGTAGAGCACAGACCTAATGCATAAATGGAGAAAAGACTACAGTGAAGAAGACTAGATGATATAACTTCTTATTCATCAACCCCTGAATCATCAAAAGTATAAGAAAAAGAATTACTTTTAGATAAAATTCAAATGATATCCCTATAACCTAATGATTCTATAGAAGATGCATTGAAAATACTATCCATTGCATATGAATCTAAAGATTGTAGAAGCTAGAAGCATAAGAAAATCATTAGAAAGGGTTGATAAAGACTTCAAGAACATGCAAGATCAAGAGGATGAAATCTTCATGGATCCCATTTTCAACTTGAAGATCATTGATGATCATCATGACAAAGTAATGAAGATCCTTCAATAAAAATAGGGGACTTTAGCAACAAAAGGTCCTTAAAGTTGAACATATTAAATAAAGCATATTCTTTTTGTAACTAGACATGTACATTTATTAAAAAAGGAATATTATTTTATAAAGGCATGTGTAACTTATAAAATCACATTACCTCTAGACCAGTTATTTATAAAGTGTCTTTATCTAGAAGGATTTAATGGACAACTGTATAATTTTAATTTGACATAACTCACCAACATACCTCCTTAGTTTTATATATAAGGGGTATTGTCCATTGTAAAAAGGAGGAGAGTTTTTTACCAAGAAAACTTGTACTAATTTTGGAGCAATTTAATACAAGAAAATAATTCTAAAAAGTTTGTCTCATTTACTTGTATCAATTATTATGATGGCTAGTCTCTCACTTATTTGGTTTAGAATTAAGATTTGAATGGTTCTAATGATTTTTTGATGTACACAATTCAAATGAAGAGTTGTTAATTTGTGCTAATGATGGACTAATTAAAAGTTCTTAGATTAATTTTATTTGTTATACTCTTATTGTAGATGTACTTATGTTATTTGCTTTTAGGGGTAAATATTTAAGTGATTCTTATTCTTATTTACATTCTCCCACTATTCTTAGATGCTTTCCTGATGTGTGATGTGATTTATCTTAAGCTATTTCACTTAAAATATTAGTTTTAAGTGCATATTTAGATTATATTTGATTTTTTTCATAATATTTATGTCAAAGATTAATAACATCAATATGTTCCTTATCTGCCCTACCCCTCCTTTTGCTCATTTTTTGACCAATATGTGAATGTGGGTTTTATGCACACCATAGTCGAATGAGGTAGCCTCTTGTGTTTTAGGATCTTAATGGAGGTAAAATCCACTCCAAGGCATGTGTTTCTAGTATACAGTCTATTATAACATGTCGATGGAATAGCAGGTAGGGCATGCAAGTTGTTGACAAAATTTTTGGATGGGGGTGTGGTTCCTAATAAGAGTAGTGAATATTTATATGAGTTGGATGGGAGGATAGCTTCTAATCTAGAGTGAGTAGGCCTTAAAATAAACCCAAAAAGGAGGGAAGCATAAAATAGAAAATAAGGCTCTATGGTTTTCAAGAATCACTTCCCTGGCTAGTTTATAAAAGGATAAGTGCTCTCAGAACCTACACCTATTGCTAGCAATATTCTCACACACACAATCAAATATAGTGAAGAATTCTAAAGAAATAATGATGTAATAAATTCACCAGCCTTAGATAAAGGTTGATATTTTTAGGGCATCTATTGCATGCCATTAATCAAGAGATTATGGATCAGGCTAGTGAAGTATCTAAGGTAGCTATTACACACACATAAAAAATCACATCAAAGAAAACATTCATGGACATTAAAAATTATGAATCAATTTAAACTTAATTATCCTAATCAATAAATTTACCAATCTTTCAATAGTTGTTGCACATCTATAGATCATTACATCAATGCATATAATAAACAATCTATTGGTATCTATTGCATACTAAATATTCTTGAAACATAAAAACAAGAAGTAACAACTAATTACATATAAATTGGAAAGAAAATACTCAAACACATTTTTTGATGATTGAAATTGATGTTGCTCTTGTATTCAAAATTATTTGATAAAAAATCCAATTTGGATTACAATTATTTATATATACTTGGGGAAGGGGTCACCTCATCCTCTAAGTTCATGCAAGGTCATTACATGTGATAGTTATAACTTGAGTTCTAACTATTGTCTAAAACTATTCAAGAGTCTATTTGCAGTTGTCCATTTAAAATAGCCTTTGCAAAAAATAAAGAAACATGTGCATGTGTATGAATATGAAGGCATATTTTCATAATTATATCTTGAAATACATGTAAAACTAAAAATATATGCACCATTTTACAAAATTATACATGCAAAAAGTCTTAGCCTTTTAAGGCTATGTGGTTTGAATCATTAGGGTGGTGGAAACTAGAACTACAAGTTGTTTATCAAAGACAAGTATCATTTTATCAATGGTTTATAAATATGGAACTATGAATAACCAAAAATAGTTGTGCATTTTTTTTTATGCCTCTAACTATGTTTAGATATTTTAAAAGTCCACCTAGGACTTGCACTATCAATTTTCTACATGATTGAATGTGAGCATGCCATTTGGCAGCTCTGTGGGTTTTATATACTCTTTATATATCTCAAATGTTTTGTGCCACTTAGTATCTCCTTTATTTTTCTAGGACCATTAAATTTTCCATGTTAATCTTGCACCATTAGATCAACTATATGGATCAAGGTTGGCCATCAATCTACCTAGGCCCACTAACCTTTCATTTTAAAATAACTAATATATGAGCTTAAATTTGATGTCTATGTGACTGTTAATGATGTCATCATGACTATAAAAGTTCAATCCCTATCACTTTCATATTGATCTTACATTCAATGTCTATACAACCATCAAATACATCCTCATGACCATCAATGATGTCCACACAACTATCACAATTTAATCCCATGTCTTTTAGTCGATGAACCTAATTTTGATGTTCTCACAACTGTCAAAGATGTCCATGCAATCATCAAGTTGACTTAACTCATTGCAAGATTGATACTTGTCTTTTTTTGGTTTTTTTTTCTCTACAATGATAAACGAAAATTAATCAGCATATATATATATATATATAATAATAATAATAATAATAAAACACATGAACATAGGTGTGTCACTTTGGTAGTTCTACAAAGCCTTTTGGTCTATAGATCTTATGTAGGGTATTCAGGTTTATGTTTGGGACTGGTATTTAAAAATACCCATAATAAAAAATCTTAAAGATCCTAATTTTCTCAAGAAAAATATCTATAGCTCAAAATCTCATAGTTTATTTTCATCAAACAAAATTTCCTTCAAAGGAATTAGCCTTTGATAAAGAGCTCACAGGACAGGTTTGTGGGGAAAATGTCTGAGACCTAAGTCTTGAAGGGTAGGTTCAAAAGGGATGAAGGTAAATTCTATTAGTTAAAATGGTTGTCAAGAAAGGCCAAAGGGTAGTTGTAAAAAATACAAAGGATCATTTGTATGGAAAAGTGCCCATGACGAGTATCCCTAAGGGAAAGTGAAAAATGTCTAAAGGGTATACTTCATGACAAAAATGCCTGAAGAGTCTACTTCATATAGAAAATGTCTAGGATAGAAGTCCTAAAGGATAGGTTGCAAAAATACCTATGAGAAATTCTATCAAACAAAATGTCTAAGATAGTTATGTCGAAGACCCAATTCTATCAAGCAAAATGTTTGAGACAATTATGCTGAGGTAAAAAGACTACAACAACAAGTCAAATAGAATAAGTACAAAATGACAAATTGTATAAGTATTGAAGGGTAAGTCTAGTAAGGAAAAGGTTCAATGAAAAAAAGGTATAAAGGGTAGGTATATTTTATCAGGCAAAATGCCTATGACAAAAATCTTGTAGACCGAATTCCATTAGGGGAATTATTTTGGACAAAATGTCCATAATAATGTCCCTAATAAAGATAAGCCCATGGTAATATTGACAAAGACTAAATGCTTCAGGGAAAATGTATAATAAAGATAATTCAAATAAATTCAAGTCAAATAAAATACCTAAAATAATTAATTATAATAGAATAAACCTAAAAGAATAAGCTCAACAAAGATACTAGACAATACCTGATATAATAAGTCTAAAAGAGTAAGTCCTGAAACAAATAAGTTGAGAAACTCTAGAGAGGTATAAGATTAGTCTATGAAAACATGATACCAATGCCAATTTTACAAAGTATGAAAAAGATAATAATAAATCTTCTCCTATATTTTACATAAACATATAGAAGAGAGTCTTAAAATCAAGGCCAAAATATAAAAAAAAAGTGGGTCCCCATTTCCTATGGAAATAAAGGGGATGTTGGGTATAACAAATGGTGACTTACAATGGGAATAATATTGATTATTCAAGAACCTAGAACCATAGTTTACAATTATAAATCAATCATGAAGTTTTTCACAAAATATTAATTAAATAAAAAATATGAAAGGGACTCCTAAGTTCCTTTGCACAATGTACTTGTCTTTTAATTTCTTGGATCTATGTGTGTCAAACATGTATTTTATTTAACCCTTGTTATGATGAGTTTTTCAAAGGATTTTATGGGGCTAAAGGTTTCACTCTAGTGTCTCTTAAAGCTCATAAAATCAAGGGAAGCTCAGACATTTATCTAATACCATCTAGGCATCTATAGCCTAGACAAAGATACATTGGGCTCCTTTTCTTGTCATTTCATTATTTTATCTTAATCATGATGCATGATACATTGATAGTATGTCATCATGCAATCCTTTTTATTTTATTTAGATTGTTCTTTTAAACTCATTAGTTCTTTTATTCTTTTGTTTTTTCTTTTATACTTTAATGGAAAAGAGAACAACTAAAACCCCAGTGAGCTAGTATAATTATAAAATAAACCATTATTAGAACATCGCTACCAACCACATCTATACAAAAAATTGTCATTTATAATAGGTATTTAATGTGATAAGTGCATTTGATCTAATAACATAAGAAAACTATTTGAATTTGTATGAATTACTATGAGAAATAATCAAAGATTACCTACTTTCATCCTAAAGAATCAAAACCATAGAAATACACCTAATCTATAAACTAGTCCCAAATTTCCTAGATTTTAATTTTATCCTTTTATACAAGTCATAAGCTCAATTGGTTTGGATTTTAACTTGGTTATAGTCAAAGTGAACACAATTCTGATTGTTAAAGACCGAAAAAAACAACTACTATAATAAAGCAAGGAACTAAAATAGGAAAGTACTTAAATCTAATCTAAGAAAGCCAAAAAGTGAAAGCAAGAAAGACTAATCTAGAAAGCGAGAAACTAATCTAAAAAATTAATAAATCTAATCTAATCTTATAGCTATATTCATCTACTTCATTAGTCCATAACATCAGTAAATACCACAACCTTGAAGTAACACTTTGTAAATTATCCATTGATTGGATACATAAGCTCATTGCCTTGTAGGTCCTTTCAAATGAAATGCATTATTACCCATGATCTCTAAAATTTGGTATGGTCTAATCCATATTGGGGAAAACTTGTCCTATTGTCCCTTCTTCTCATGGCCTTTATCCCAAAGTAGCACTACATCTGAAATTATAAATGCTTTAACTTTTTATCTCTAATCAAACCACCTCTTGACCACATCTTAGTGTTTGATGAATGTCTATAAGGCCTCAGTCCATGAATCTTCCATTCCTATTATGTCTAACAATCTTGATTCTCCTTTATCACTTTGTTACATTAGTCTTGTAGGAACTGATAAGTGGGTAGCTTCAACATGATAAATAATATTAGCCTACATCTATATACCAATAAATAAGGTGAAGCTTCAAGGGCTTTCTTGTGTCTAGTTTGGTCTACCCAAAGACCATACTTCAATAAATTATGCCAGTCTTTGGGATTATCCCCTACTAATTTCTTAATTGCATTGATTATATTCTTGTTCATTGATTATGCTAGTGCATTTACCTAGGGGTAGTAGTTAGAATCTAGCCTAATATTAATCTAGTTAGCATGTGCCCACTCAGTAAATTCTACTAATATGAAACTGGTCCATTGTCACAAACCAAAAAAATGGGTGGGTCAAATCTAGTTGTTATGTGTTCCTCCAAGAAGTGAATCAAATCTTGTGCTCTATAGTTATTCATAGTTATAGCTTCAGTCTATCTAGTGAAATAGTCTATATTAGTAAGAAGGAATTTATGGCCTATTAAGGAATTTGGGTTGATGATTCCAATGAAGTCTAAGCCCAACTAGGCAAATGGTCTTCCTTCAATAACTAGATGTAAAATAAGTGTTGTGTGTACTTTGCTCTTGGCTAGAGATTGGCATTCATGGCATGTTCTCATGAGTATGAACATCTTTTAAAAAATTTGGCTAATGGTATCCCATTCTTAATATCTTATGGGCCATGGTATTTACATAAGGATGACCATTGCCTATCTTTTGATGCAAGTTCCCTAAAATTTATTTAGCCTCACTTATAGATAAATATCTTAATAATTTATTATGTAAATGACTCCCTTATTGATCATGTAATGATCAACTTTGAGCCTTAATGTTTCTCTCCTCCCTTTATTGATTTCTAAGGAACAAGATCCTATAAGTAAATAATATATTATATTAGTATACCATTCATATTAAGATAAGTAAGCTTCACGTACCTTTTAAATGGTGATGCATGGATATGTTTTATTCATAAGATGAAAAATTCCTTGACCTCAAATGATATTTGTAGGCTTGATCTATATGTCAAATTCTTGTAGTTTTTCCATCCATTTACCTCAACATTCTCTTAGATTGTTCTGTGAAAGAGTGAGCTTGACAATATGATCAGGCAGATGGCAATGATTTTATTCCTCAAGATGTAATTTTGAAACTTGTTCACTACCTTGACAAGGGTTAAAATCTATTTATGAATCATAGAATATATAAGTTATGTATCTTTCTAATTTATGCTCATGAATGCAATTAGATACACAGTCTCATCCTTATTCTGTGTGATGACAATAGTAATCATATGCTCTAAAGTGAATGAATATAAGTATAAATATTTATTAAAATCTAGATTGATCAATAATATATCTTATGTTATTACATATTTAATGTCTTGGAAGGAATTTTGAGCTTTTTTTGTCTACTCTATTTGGCATACTATTTGAGCATGGTGTTTAGAGGTTTGATATTTTTTTCAAATCTTGAGTTGAACTTCCTCATGAAGTTAATATTTTTGAAGAATGATTTAAGCTCCTTCATGTTATTTGGTGGTTATGTTTTTGAAATTTCCTAAATTCTATCTAGATTAATGATGATCCCATCCTTAGTGATGATGTGCCCCAAAATCTTACCTTTAGTCACTCTAAATATGCTCTTGTATGGGTTCAATGAAACACCAAATTTTCTACATATATTAAATATGGACTGTAGGTGGCTTATATGGTCTTTCTTATTCTTTGAAAATTCTATAAGATCATCATTATGCATTTTCATGTTAGTCCTTTGAATGTGTGATTCATGACACATTTAAAGGTAGTTCCTATGTTTATCAGGCCAAGTGAGATCCTCTTATATGCACAAGTTACCCACTTTGTAGTGAATGTTAGCCTCATTCTATCCTTAAATTACACTAGTACTTAATTGTAGCCTAAAAATCCATCCAAAAATTACATCATTGTAGAACCACTTATTATCTGTATCACCTCATCCATGGAAGGTAGGGGCTAATTGCCATTTTTAGAAGCCTTATTCAAGTTCATAAAATACACACATAATCTAATATCACCATTTTTATTTCTTATTAGGACCAAATTGGCCACCCAAGTGTAATGGCTTACTAGAAAGATGTTTTTTTACACTCAATAGTTTCTCCACTTCTTTTTGAATGAGAGGCTCTAGAATAGGATTAACTAGTATTTGATTTTGTCCAAATGGCTTGTGATCTAGCTTCAAGGGAATTGTATGAGTAATGACCTACATATCATACACCTTCAAGTATTCATATGTCCAAGTGATGATTTCCTTAGATTAAGTGATCAAATCCCTAACTCATTATCTCTCTTCTAGGGTGCATCTAAGTTTGATATTAACATAGCATGGGCTATGCTCATCTCCTAGATTTTCTCTTTTGAAGTCAGATTCATTAACCTTGGGTTACCTAAGTTGTTGTGATTAGGGGTCTATATCAAATGGCATTTTTAAAGAGACCAACCCAGATAGAATTTAATTTTCTTTGAGCTCAAGAATGCCTTCTCTATTTGATTCCTCCTGATAAAGGTGATTAATGTCCTTGTCATCGATGATTTGAGACTTGAATTCCCTTGAATTAGTTAAAATTTGAATAATTTGTTTGTCAACATCAAAGACAAATTCTTTCTATTTTATATAGAATAAAGGGGAAAGGTACTAATTTGATTGAGAACTTATTTACCTTAGATTATTGTAATAGATATAGATTAGTTGCAGTGATTTTACTATTTGGGAAGTGTTATTATGTTGAAATCTTCAAATCTTTTAATTAGGACCCATTATTTATGTTTTTATCTTATTAAATAATATATATTATATTGGTATTTATTTCTAACTTGATTGACCACTAGCTTTGAGTCTCCAAATTCTAATATTTGCTTCACATTATTCTTGAGTGTAAACTATAGTCCTAAGACTAAAGTATCATACTTAACTCTATTATTTGTGTAAAAAAATTACAGCCTATAAGCTTCTAAGAACATTTTAACCTATGGATAAATTAACTCAATTATCATGCCTGATCCTCACTTGGATTTATGACCATCAAAGTGTAAATTCCACAACTGATTCAAACCTTCAAGTTTTAGATTTTGTAATTGATTGTGTATAGTAGAAGTATAAATACCAAGGCTAGGTGACTCATTATTTACCTCTTTATTCTTGACATTGTATTCTGTAATGTGATACTTCATTCTTGGCTTTCTATCAATTCTAATTTGATTTTCAATTCCCATCCATGGCCACCATATATGAGAGAAGTCTATAGAAAGATATTTATTAAGAATTTTGGACCAATCCTTGCTCAGAAATAGTTCATAACCTTCTATTATGTCTACCACAAGAATATCACAGGTCATTTAGAATTGTGGTTCAGATGCTACTTGAATGTGTACATTGGTCAAATCTATAACTAATGGTTCTATTTTTTATACAATTTTGAAACCATTCACTTTGAGGGGATTAGAGTGAGACCAAGATTTTGAAATATAAAAGTAAGCATGATAGTTGTATCTCCAAAATTAGCTAAAAAATTATGAATTCTTATCCCAATTGCTTTGATAGGCACTAGAAAGGGTGAAACTTATGGCTTACTGTCATAGATGACATTAGCATCAACAAATTTTGATTTTTATATAGATGCTTTAGTTCTTTCTATAGGGGCCTTTCTAGTAATGGACTTCCCTAGAAGCTCCTTTTGTTCAAAGATCTGAGATTATTCTTGAAGATTTATATTTGTCTTAATCTTTTTTGTATCATCTATAATGTTATATCCTCCTTTAATTACTTCTTCCTTTCTCTATGGATGATCATTTCCCTTTAAAGAGGGTGGATTATTATCTACTTTAGGGTTAGAAGGAATCATTTTGGTATTTAGAGGAGTCAATGTTGTAAGTGGCTAATTATTCCTTAGATTATATGCACCTCTCTATACATACTAAAAAAAGTGAAATTTATCCATGTTATGTTCTGGTTCATTATTGTCTTCTCTTAAGAAAGCAAACTCATGAGTTTCAAATAACATAGTTGTACTAGAAGAGCCAAGATCTAGATGATGCTCAGGAAGATTATGCATCTAATCTTATCTAGCCACCACTCTTTAAAACATTTTAAATGATACATAGAATTTAATGCAATTAAGATCACCATACTTAGAAGTATTATGAATTTTGAACCAATTAGGAAGATCCATTTCTACCATGTTGATCTTTAGAATCTTGTTAGGTTGTTTAGGCCTATTGAATGGTCTATTATCCCTTTGGAATATAGCATTATGATTATTTTTTGGGCCATTAGTATTGCCCATTTTTGTTTGCATATTAAAGAAGTTGTTACTCAAATTTTAAACCATCTTATGGATAAAATCTAGTTCTACCTTTGTAGAATCTGAACCTTGTAAAATAGTAGTGGGAAGTGCATTTATTTATTGATTCTATTAGAAACCATTACCTATCATATTATTTTTGAAGAGTCTAAAATTTAATTGTGTTGTCTATGTTAGTAGAGGTAGAATATACAACTAGTTCTAATTTAATGTCAAGACATTCTGCTTTGCATCTAAAATTGAATTTAACATGGGAAAGCCATTGTTGACATTAGGTGCTCTAAGCATTAGAGGATTGATTTTCTTATATATATTGATAGCCTCTTCATATGTTGATGTCAAATTATTGATAGAAACTTCTCTTCTCATGAACATAATAGTGATTGGGTCTAGGTCTTTCTTTTACATTTCCAATGTTAATGGCTAATCTAATTTATATCTTAAGATCAACTAGTTGTACATCTTATATAACCTTACATTAAAATCATGGATAGGATATTTAGGTTCTCTCCTCATGCTGGTGAAGTGTTAGTATATAAAACTAGGATTGGTGACATGTCCAATGTACATAATAAAAGATACTTAACATTCATCCCAAAAAGTGATGGAGTTTTTCATTAGATTTAAATACCAGTCATAAGAAACATCCATTGAAGTAAAAGGGAATAATCTACATGAAACATCTTCATGGATAACATTCACTATCCTTAACATAACTTTAAAATATCTAATCTGTTCCTCTCATATCCTTGTTCCTAAAGGAGTAAAGAATGGCAAGTACTTTTTAGGATTTTGAGGTAAATCATGCACATCTCTTGGGATGGAAATAATTGATCTAACTAACCACGGATAAGCCATTATTTGGTTAATAAGTAAATGGTTCCTTATAGGTAAGGGTTTCTCTACTAAAGGATTTATATTGTTATGAATTGGGATTATTGGCATAGTTCTAGGTCTCCTATGATTTGTCAGGGGTGAAACTAGAAACCTAGCCTAGGAATTAGATCTGGTCACTCTCCTAGCTGACTCTAGTGCAAATCTATCCAAATAATTACTATTATTATTAGGTGGTGTAACCCTCCTCCTTACACTAGTGAATACTATTGATGTAATTTTTATGCATACCATAGTTGAATGAGGTATCCTCTTACATTTTAGCATCTCAATGGAGGTAAAATCCACTCCAAGGCATGATTTGTAGGTATGAAGTCTATTAAAACATGTTGATGGAATAGTAGGTAGAGCATGTAGGTTTTTGACAAGGTTTTTGGATATAGGTGTGGTTCCTAATAAGGGTAGTGAATAGCTATTTGAGTTGGATGGATAGCTAGCTTCTAATCTAAAGTGGGTAGGTCTCAAAACAAACTCAAAAAGGAGGGAAGGGTAAAGTAAAAAAGAAGGCTATATGGTTCTCAAGATTAACTTCCTTAGATGGTTTTCAAAAAGACAAGTGCCCTTAGAACTTGTACCTATTGCTATCAACAATCACACACACATAATAAAACATGGTTAAGAAGTCTAAATAAATAATTATGCAAAAAATTCACTAACCTCAAGCAAAGTTTTATCCTTTTAGGGTAGATATTTCACACCCTTAATTGAGATATTATGGCTCAAGATAGTGAATTATCTGAGGTAGCTATTGCACACATACAAAAAACTACATCAAAGAAAACATTTGTGCATATTCAAAATTATGAATCAATTTAACCTTAATTATCCTAATCAATATATTTACCAATCTTTTAATAGTTGTTACACATCTACAGATTAGTACATCAATTAGCATAATAAAGAATATATTTTTAGCTATTACACACTAAATATTATTGTAACATACAACCATGAACTAATAGATAATTAGACAAAAATGAGAAAGAAAATACTCAAACACATTTGTTGGTGATTGAAATTGATGTTGTTCTTGTATTAAAAATTATTTGACAAAAAATCTAAGTTGGATTACAATTGTTTATATAGACTTGGGTAAGGGATCACCTCATACTCAAAGTTCATGCAAGGTCACTACATGTGATAGTTAGAACTTGAGTTATAAATATGGTTTAAAACTATATAAGAGTCTATTTGTAGTTATCCATTTAAAATAGCCTTTGAAAAAAATATGCAACATATGTATGTGTATGAAGACAATTTTTACAATTATAGATCTAACTACATGCAAAACTAAAAATATATGCACTTTTCAACAAAATTATACATGAACAAAGTCTTAGCATTTAAAGGCTATGTGGTTTGAATGGTTGGGGCAATGGAAATTAAAACTGCAAGTTGTTTATCAAATTTATGAGCTTATATTTAACATCCCCAAAATTGTCAATGATGTCCTCATGACCATCAACATTTAATCCCTTTTAGTTTCCTATTGATCTCAAATTTGATTTATATGTGATCATCAAAGAAGTCCTCATGAATGTCAATGACATCCATGTGACTATCATAATCTAAGCACATGTCATTTATTCACTGAGCCTAATTTTGATGTTCCCACAACCATCAAGTTGACTTAACTCCCTTTAATCTTGACACTTTTCCTTTCCTAGTTTTTATTACTCTACAATCATAAACCAAAATGAATTAACACACACACACACACACACACACACACACACACACAACAAAAAAAAAAAAAAAATGCATGAATATAGGGGTGCCACTTTGGTAGTTTCATGGGGCCTTTTGGTTTTTTGATCTTCCATAGGGTATTTGGGTTTATGTTGGGGACCAATTTTTATGAAAGACCTGCAATAAAAAATCTTAAATATATTAGTTCTTTGAGATAAAATGTGTACATCTCAAAAGAACTTAATTTATATTCATTAGACAAAATGTCTGAGACAAAGCCTTTGAAGGAATTAGCCTTTGACAAAGATCCTGTAGGATAAGCTCATGGGGAAAAAGTTTGAGATACAAGTCTCGAAGGGTATGTTATACAAATCCTAAATGATAGGTTCAAAAGGTTTGAAGGTCATATCCGATAGGCAAAATGGCCATAGAAAAAATGCTAAAGGGCAGCTTCAAAAAATCCTAAGGGTTGATCATAGGGAAAAGTGCCCATGACAATTATCCTAAAGGGTAAGTGCAAAATGACTAAAGGGTCTACTTCATGGCAAATAATTCCTAAAGGGTCTACATCATAGGGTAAATGTCTAAGACAAAAATCCTGAAGGGTAGGTTGCATAGACCCTAAAGGGAAATTTTATCAAACAAAATGCCTAAGATAATTATGCTAAGGACCCAATTCTATCAGATAAAATGTCTGAGGTAATTATGCTGAGGCAAAAAACCTGTAACAAAAAGTCCAATAGAATAAGTCAAAAAAGATAAATTGCATAAGTCCTGAAGGGTAAGTCTATTAAGAAATATGTTTAATGTAAAAAGAACTAAAGGGTAGGTTTATTTTTATAAGAAAAATACCCTTAACAAAAAGCTCGTAGACCCAATTCTATTGGGGGAATTATTTCAAACAAAATGTCCACAATAATGTCCTCAACAAAGATAAGCGCATGGAAAAAAGCCTAACAAAGACCAAATTATTCAATAAAAATGTTTGATAAAGATAATTCAAATAAATTCAACTTAAACAAAAGACCCAAAGGAATTAATTTTGATAGAATAATCTCGATAAAGATACTAGATAAAATACCCAATAGAATAAATCTGAAAGAATAAGTTCCAAAATAAATAATTTAAGAAATTCCTAATAGGTATAAGCTTAGTCTATAAAAACATGATACCAATGCCACTTTACCAAAGTATGAAAAGGTTGATAATAAATCTTCTCCCTAATTTTTCATATACATATAAAAAAGAGGCTCAAAATCAAGCCCAAAATCTAAATAAAGTGGGTCCCCATTTCCTATGGAAAGAAAGGGGATTTTGGGTACAACACAATCCAATTTAGATTAGTTTCTATTATAAATACCCATTTTATCTTAGATTTTAGGTTTAGTCATTTGAACATAATTCACTTCACTTATTAAAGATTACTTCATTTTTTATAGATTATCTATCAAGCCATGGTTGTCCCCAACAACCAAACATTATAAATATTTTGAAATAGTTCACTTGTTCTATCATTATTCTACTAGAAATAATAAGATTATCACAACCTATAACTCATGTATTAGATTATTTGAATTCAAAATTGAGTAGTGTTTCTTAAACACTCAGAACCCCCTATGATATAATTACATGCATCAATAACTTCCCATCACTTTTTGTATGTTTCCATCTCTGACAAATACCCATATGGTTTCCAAGGAATGTAAAATAAAAATAATGATCAATTTCTCATCTTGATCAATAAACACGATCACATAAAGTAGAAAATTAGATTGTCATCACAGTAAATGCAGAGAAGTTTATAGTCAATGAGTAACACCTCCCTGTTAAGTTGTCTACCTTTACTAAACTTGTCTAAACATAGTCATAAACCTTACTCCTAAATATTACTCATCATTTTCATTTTTATGTTAATTTTAACTATCAAGCATCAGAAATAATAAAAACAAAATATGGGTCTAACTAAGTATATTTCTTTTACATAGTTTCCATAAATAACATATTTATATATTTATCAAGTTACAAAATTACAATTGTTAATAATAGTATATATCTAGAATTATGATCTCTTTCAATTTTTACACCTATTCGACAATAATTTTCAATGTTAAAAAAAGAATAAGGTCAAACATATTGATGAACCCAAACATTTTTGGGTTTATTTTTTTCATTTTTTATCTTTGGGGTTGAAATTAATTTATGATTTCTAGACATAAAAATATTTTATTTTGATTTGGGTTACAATTTATTTTTTATTTTCCTTATTTTATTGCTTTACATGAAAATATGTTCCTGTAGTTTTAAAATTCATAGGAGCTATCATTATTGGCAAAATGGTCTTCAATTTTACTTAATCTATAGTGTGAGGCATACTGATCCAATACTCAATCATTATATATATATATATATGAAATTTAGTTTCCTTGTACCTCATGGTATCATATAAATTCTTAAGTTTTTTATTATTAGCCATAGGAAGACATTGACCACTTATTTTTGTAGTGAACCAATAAGTGCTTAGCCTCAAATAATTACTCTAAAAATACCATAGATATAGGATACTATGGATAAAAGATAGTGTAATCCTTTGTATTAAGTGACCTTTGGGCCTTGTTCACTATTTATGATTCGGATCATTATATATAAGAGCCTAAAAATAAAATGCACCTTGCCTAGTTACACTCATTGTCCTATTGTGGTTATTATTTTATTAGATGATATTTGGATTAAAAATGGATATGCGTTTCAAAGGTTTTGAATTTTTTTATAGTTATATTAAATCAATGACAAACCTACTTTTATTCATCAAAATAATGTGTTGTTTTTTAAAGATTTATAATTCACTAATTATAGTAAATTCAACTTAGAGAACGAATGATGCACTTATTTTAAAATTAATTGTTTATTATATTTATTTTTTAAAAGTAAAAACCTTCTCTTATATTTCAAAAATACCTAACATATTTCATTCTATGATTGGTTCTTAATTATGCACCTTATATAATAATTTTTTTAGTTATATGGTGTTTGCCAAAAATATTCAATATATTTCATAATAATGAAATAAAATAGGGAACAATAACTTTTAATAAAATCAAGGTTTCAATCAATCATAATACATCCTCTATGTCTATGTAATCCTAAGTGACTCACCCAATAATTCAAAATGTTGGTAACCCACATGTCCATCCTCAACTCCTTCACCTTCCACACATCCTCTCAATGGTATTTTTATGCATATTCAATAAAAAATTCCTAAGGATTGTGATTTTCAAGACCTTCAAGATAAAAAAATTCACTATTAGAGTGTCAATACAAGAGAAGGAAAATAAAAATTAATATCTTACTTTAAGGATCACATCACTTAAAAATAAGATAACATATACAAAGGATATAAATCATAGCAATGTTAATCATATATTTACTTCTCCATCTATATATATTGTGCCTCACAATAAATCATCTCAAGTATGGCTTAAAAATAACTATACATCTACAATTAATGGTTTAAGGAGATTGTATAATAAACTAAGTGGAACTTTAAGAGAAATGATTCAATTAAAGTTGATTTATTTACCTCTTAAATAATCTATAAGAAGATAAAAATTCTATTGTGCATATCATAGAATGAATGAACATTAAATGGAAATGTTTTAGGATTTTAAAGAAAATAATGTATAATTGGTAGTGGTTATCCTATAATGGATAGTGGTGATCTTATAATAGAAAATGTAATCAAGCAGCCCTCTAGCACTATGATTAAATATCATAATGAAAAAGTGGAAAAAGAGAAAAGGAAAAAAATAGTTTAATAAAATCATAAAATGAAAAATTATAACAAGAAATATTACCAAAATTAAAATCAAAATAAGAGAGGTTACAAAAGGAAAATTTAGAAAAAAAAAATATTGAAAAAATACATCAAGAGAAGTTACATCAATATAATTTGCATCAAGAGAAGTTACATCAATATAAATTACATAAATATATGTTAAATCAATAAAAGCTACATTTATCAAAATTACATCTATATAAATTACATCAAGAGAAGTTACTAAAATATAAATTAACAAAAGAGAAGTTGAAAAAACAAAATCAAGAATATACATAAAGCATTTTTAAGAAAGGGTTTCTCATAAAGGAGTTTCAAAATTAATATGTTCCTAATAATACTAATGGTAAACAATCATATTTTAAGGATTCAAACACTACATTTAGTTCATGCATAGAGGAAAAATACAAGGCAAAAAATACACATCTCTTATTACATATCTAAATCAAGAAGTTAAAGGGGAAACCATTTCTCTTCCTACTATTTAATCAATGATATGTGATTCTTATCTAGTTACAAATGAGATACATGATCCTCAAAATGATGAACACACTCAAGAGAAATGATGATCTAATAAGATAATTCTAATGTATGTTGCAGTTGGTTTTACATATATAAATGCAAAAGATGATAAAAATGGTATATAAAAATTTAAATACTAAGAGTATAATTATAATTATGATTATGATAACCCTAAGGATTAGTGACAAAAATAAAATTAGTGTAATTAATTATTTTTTTAAAAATGGTATAGTAAAGGATTCAGTAGATGATGGATATGAGTTGTAGTATTCCTCTACTTTATCATGAAAAGTTTTCATTCCCTTATTTGATATAGGACTTACATGGGGGAAATTTTTTCATGGGATCAATGATTAATATTAAAAAATACATAATACATAGATTATTGATGCTTCCTTAATATGGTCATCCACTTTATTCTTCTCTTATCACACATGTGTACTTATATAAACATTGATTATATTTGTTAGTTTTATTTCATTTGGATCTTTCATATTTATTTTCTATTGTAATCTTAAAATCCATGACATTAATCTTGTAGCAACTATAGTGCATATATTTCTTAGCATGTTACTTTTTCATCTTTATATTAACTATCTACACATACTTTGGCTTCTAATTGAGCTTACATGATTGCATATTATTACTCTTATAGACTATATGAGCATACATTAATTCTTTCCCACTAGGGGCATGCTAATATGAAATTGAACAACATTATTTTAATACACATATAAAGAGCGGGCATATTACTTGATTCCACTCTCTCTCCATATTTACATACTATCAAATATATTACACACTATGCCTTGAAACATGTTTTGAATTATTCACATCCCTTCCATTGTTATTTTTTTAAAGATTTTATATTTTATTATGAAAATATTTAAAAAATCATAAAAAATAAAATATTTGAAAATTATTATATATATATATATATACACCTAGAATACAAAAACATTCAAAATATTATTAAAAAATAAAAGAATTAGACTATACATGGCATGATTATGCTAGTTTTATTCTTTACATATGTTATTTATGAAATATTTTGGTAGATATAATATTATTTTCTTTACACATTAATTTTATGAGCTATGTAAGTGCGATGCATGAAAAACATATCATACATGGATTCTGAGATGATGGTTTCCCTTATACCTAGTCTCAATGCCTATGTTGGTGGAATATCACTCTAATTATTAAATTATAATAGCTTATATCTATCTATGACCTCTTTACCATGTCAATACATATAGTATTGGTGTTTTTTTAATTAATCATATCTCTCATTGTGATACATGGATATTCTAATTTTATATGATATGACATTGATACATATGGATTATGTAGACGAGTTTTCAATTTTTTAATGCTCCTTCAATGTTGTTTACTTTATTTCGTAATAGGATATACATTTATTGATTATTTTTTGTGGATTATGAAACATTTTAACATGTCCATTTGATTGTGACCCTTATAGCTATGTTGTATTCATATGTGTGACATTTGAACATGTCCATTGATTATGGATTTTGGCACTATGAGTGTGATATTTTATTGTATGCATGAAATTTTAACATGTCCCTTGTTTATAAATTTTTTTATTTATTTTTCATATGGTCCTCAGCCTTTTTTTGTGACACAGTCATGTACATTATCTGTGGGTATTTGCCTTATTCTATGATATTGTGTGTTGTGTTTTTTTATAGTTTTTGAAATTGATAAGTGGTTTCATGATACATATAATACACTTTTAATGCATATTATAAATTTTAAATATATTTAATTTACTATGTGACTCATTAATATATCTATTTAGACATGACACTTATATATCTCACATTCAATATATTACATACATTCTTCTAGGAAAAATAATTATAATAATGACATACTCTGCAAATGCTGACACAATAATACATGATTCCATAGTTATCAAATGATAAAATTAACTCTTATTTTGAGATGAGTGAATTTTATGTTACATTCCTCATCTCAATCTTGGGGCATCATATTGGGCTTATATTAGAGATCTGGGCCTCCATGAATAGACACAAAATTAAATTTGGGACAGAGTACATGTTTTTAAAGAATAAAAAGAAATTTATAAAAGAAATTTTATGACATATTAGACGCTTAAAATATTAAAATAAATAAATATTCAAAATAAATTTAAATATCAAATGATTTGACAAAGTATAGGCTTGAAAGATTCAAAACATCAAAGATTCAAATCTTCAAAGATTTAAAACTTTAAAACTTAAAAATAATCTAGAAATAAAACATATTAAAATATTGGTGTAGTGATACAAATTATCATAATACATTCATATTCACTCATTTTTCAAGACTCACATATAAAATCATACACACTTAAATGTATATGCAAAAACAATTGTAGGAAAAAAGTTACAAGTTTCATATACAACTACAATTGAGCATATAGATGCATAAAATTATATATCATTTGGCACTAATTAGTTTGGAATGACATTTATTCAAGATAGTATACAAATTTTAAATATTAAAAAAGTAATGATAATTATTCATGTACATATACATTTTCAAAGTTCAAAGTGCATGATACTTATTCATGCATTTTTTTCAAATTTCAAAAGTTACTATTTCAAAGACAAAATGTTCATTTCAATTAAAATATATTTAAACTAAGATAATGATGGGTAATACATATTATTAATTCTCTTTTGATGAATTCAAATAGAATATGTATACATATAATATTTTTAATCTTTATCATTTATTGACACTTCTCTCTTACAATAACTTGCCAAGTTTCAATCTCTTTAAGTGCATGCCTTGAAGAGTGTACCAAGAAAGGGGTGGGAATAACATTGGTGATTTTTAGTATTATTGTCTACATATATCATGCCTATATCCATTAAAAATCCTAATTATTTATCTCCTAATAATTGATTCTCATAAATAACCCTTAACCAAGCCAAGACCTATCTTTTTCAACTATATCATCCTAGGTCAATGTAGTATTTTTACTTCGTGCCAAAATTTAAACTTGGGAAACCTAGGTTGACATAGATATAAAAGTCATGGTTTAAACTTCACAACTAGGTCAACCTAGGCTGACCTATATTGAGGGTAAATAAAAAAATTAAAACTATGTTAAGGCAAGTCAATATTCTAGGCTGAAATTTTAAAAGGGTTTAGGATCTTATAGAATTATAAATAAAAGTCCCATTTCAATATAGTAGAAGAAAATTAATTTTTCACCTTATTATTACTTGAAATTATGTTTTGTATAAATCTAGGAGCAACCATTACTTAGATATTGTCTTGGAGAGAAATAACTAGTCTTGTGAAATCTTGAAATAAAATAGAAAAGTCTTTTATCTTAGAGATGATTTCAACCATTATGATTATTACAACCACAAAAACCTCTTTAAAAAACCATTGTCCAAGAAAGAGATTGAGTTTCAACATGTTCTATTCAATTTAAGTATTTCTAACCTTAGCTCTTTTATTTAGTATATAGTTTTTTCATAATAAATAGTTTTAAATGGATAACTCCTTTATTAAAAATACTCTAAAATTAAACTTAGTGTGATTATATGGTTATTAAAAATTTGAATTTTACACCCTAGGTAGTCTAGGCATTCATTTTCCTACCATGGTTCCTTACCCTTTTTAGTGTTTTGTAAACCATCCCCCGTATTTGTGTTGTAAGATTTAGTAACACTAGATTAGAATTGGAATGAAATGATGGAAGGGTGGAGATATTTAGGCTATTAGTGCTGATTTTCTACTACTTTTTTATTGTATTTAAGCTGTAAGAATTTTTAGTGTTCTATTTTAGTCAATCAACATGATTTTTTTTTACTTATGGTTGTAAAACCATGTCTATTATCTATTTGGAACAGGGTGACACCCCTTTAAGAACCTAATTTTACAACTAATAAAAACACTAGATTATTATTATTATTATTATTATTATTATTATTATTATTATTATTATTATTATTATTACTATTATTATTATTATTATTATTATAAATAAATTTAGGGTTATTGAACTATATTTATTTCCTAGAGCTTTGGAATCCTCTCCACTGATGTTGTGTAATATGTGCTCCTCTAGATAGGTTTAATGGATATAATTGGTTATGCCCCAATATAACTAAGTATCCAAAAAGTTTTAGTTGATTTAACTTATCTTAGTTTGGATATATTAGTTAAGATAAGTTTTAGGCATATGTTAATTTTTTCATACATTATGATGAACCCAATGTGAACTAGCCATTATTTTGGTCTTATTTAGCATACTATATCCGTGCAAGTCGATAAAATTTTATATTTTAGTGTTTTTTTTAGAATGAATTAACATGAGTTGATATAGTCTAATTTATATCTATTCATATGAAAAAATAATTGTACATAGGTTGAATGTGTTTTAATTATTTGTGTTTATATTCAAAACGCTATATTGACATAGGTAAATCTAGTTTTTTTTTTGCATTTTTTATTAGGCGAACCCAATCTAGTTTTATCTCTTTGATTATTTTTTATATATTTATTTCAAACTACATTGACCTAGATAAATCTAGTATAATTTTCATTTGTTTTGATGGAAACTACATCGATATAGTGTTAACTTTATCTATTAGAAGTCTACCCAAACATAAGATGCTATAGTTTTTGCAATCAAATTTGTATTATCTTTATTCATCCAACTACATCAGCCAAGAATTATCTAGTTCTATCTTATAAGTATTTCTCTACCATACTACATCAACCAAATATGACATAGTTTTCACTCTATAGTAAATCTTATCAAGCAAATTTTACATTATATCAAATAGTAATTCTTCATAGAAAACTATATCAACCTAAACTGATATAGTTATAAATTTATTTTATTCCCTATAAAACTATATATAACCTAGCTGATATAGATTTATGTTTGCATTTATTGTTAGTAAATTGTATCAACCTTAGCCAATCCAATTTAATATGTTTTTATCGTCTAAAAAAATTACATCAACCTATGTTGATATAGATTTGGGTCTTTTTATCTTTTATTTAAGGCAAATTTATTTTTATTTTTAATTAATTAATCAAACATTTAATTTAAAGTTTATTTCCTATTTATTTCCATTCAATAAAAGCTGCAAATTGATTTTTGACATTGATTTTTATATACACATAATATTTTCAAATTTTATCAATTACTAATGATTTCTCTCTTGTAAGAACCTATTGAGTATCAATATCTCTAGGAGCATGTCTTAAAGGGTGAATCGATAAAGTGGTGGGTATAAAATTGGTTATTTTAAAGATTATTGTCCCATATACTACTGCTTTCTATCAATCCAACCTTATCTAAAAACACTTCCCTAATCTTTGCCTCCTTTTGTGCAGCCTCCTCTATCCATTTTTAACTTTCATTAGCCCTTCCATAGCCTAAAACTCTTTTCAATTATTTACGTTACACTGTTAGCCTCATTGACCCTACAGTCTAATTGATAAAAATAATTTATGGTTTAGGTCATTCCTTGGTTGACCTAAATCAAGACCTAATTTATTTTTGTTAATAATGATACAATATTGAATGGACTGACCCTATCGACTAAACTTTCAAAAGGTCCAGTGTTAGATCTAACTACATATACACATTCATTTCATAATTCTTAGAGATACAAAAATATTTAATTATTCATTTTCACTTCATTACAATCTATTCTTCTGTCATTCTACTTGAGGAATTGTCGCTTAGGGTTTACACTTGGAGAAGAATCTTATCTTAGAAAAAAGTCTTGGATGTTTTGGCCTTTCTTAGTGATTCGTAGAAACCATAAAAACCTCTTGTAAATCAAATTTGGTGAAGGGACAGATTGAGTATTAATGGTTTCATTTTCAAGGTAAGTATCTCTAACTTTACTCCTCTATTTTATTAGATATAAGTAGCATAAGTAATGGATTTTAAATATATCACTCTCTCCATGAGTTAGGGTTTTACCTATACATAGCTTAACTAGGATTAAGCTATGCATGTTTAATTTTGTGTTTAATAAACCATATTTTGTATCAAAATATTTTGTGATCACTAAATTAGACTTTGATCTACTTGTCATATTCTTAGTGAATATGAAAACATAAGACCTAACTAGGGTTATTGCATAGTTTTGCTTGATTGGAGGCTTTCAAACCATCCTTAGTGATTTTATTATGGTAAGATATCCCTTGGTTTAGTTTAGAATATCCTTATTATTCATGACCCAAAATATATAATGTATTAAAAATCAAAAGTGTAAGTAAGATTTATCTTCTTTGAGCTAGGATTGATTAATAGATCAATTGTATTTCCCTTGCATAAATTTTGGTGAACTCGACATGAATCTAACCCTTGTAGGTTTTATTTCATACAATAATTTTTGTAATCATATTATACTTTTCAATATTTTTAGTACAATATTTAACCAATAAATATAGTTCTAAATTTTTTTGTGTAGGTTTAACACATAGTTGCTTTAAAATGAATTTATTCTATCTATACAAGTCTTCACCAAATATAGGTTACTAGATTGATCAATTCAACACATTATTATTATTAATTTATAGAGTGACATACATATTCAAACTATTTGACTCTATATATTATTATCTTATGTAAACATATATGTCTAAAAACATAGTCGAACCAGTCAAATCTATTCACCATTTCTACTTCATCTGACAAGATTTTGTAAACTCTATCAAACTAGTTAACCCAATTAGAATAAATTTGAAATAGCATTCAAGAATCACATCATAAAAATTTGAAATAGAAAACATATTTAAGCCCATAAAATTTCCTTCCTTTCTCTTTCTATCATGTTATCTCTTTTAGTACTATATTTTACAAGTTTATGGTCTGTAAAACTATAGCCTTAAAGCTAACTAGGTTAACTTGGTCAACATAGTTTTGTAGTATTTATTTGATTTACATGGCATAGTCAACATTTTAATTTATGTTCTTATAAACCCTCATTTTATATAATAGTAGCAACACATTCAAATATGCTCTACACTATTTACATATATTTCTCCTAAACTAACTCTATATTATTCTCAATTAAGGAAATAAAATTTATTTGGTAATAATTAATTCATGTTTCCTTTTCAGTTGTTTTTATGCTTACAATAATAACATAAATTAAATAGGTGGTATTTCCAATTACCATTTTAGCTGCACTATTTTTCTCTTTTGCAAACACTACCAAATCACTCTTCATTTAGATAAACATTAAACATTTATCTTCCCAAGGCCTACCTACTTAGATTTCATCACCAAGGAGGAAGTCAACTTGGTTTTTTGGCCAAGTATAAATATGTGGTTGATGTTATATATTATAAAATCACCTGACACCCTTGTCATTATGGGATTGTGAAGTGAAGAGATAGACCCTAATACCAAGACATTACCATCACCAATATAGATCCATTTCAACCTAAACCTCTTAAAATCAAACATAGATTGATTTCTAGTTCTTTATTTTAGCCAACTTTCCTATCACATTAAAATTAAACTTTATTATAAATTAATATAACTTAGGATGACCATCTAGTTAGCATTTATTTTTTAGTTATTACTTTCAATTTGATCATTTTGTGTTATATTACAAAACTTTCATTAGTTAACATTGGTGTAAGGTTTATGCTATGTGTTCTATTTGGGTCAGTCACATTGATCCAATTATTTATGTGCTTGATTTCATTTTTTATTCAAATTATCTTGTAAAAATTTCCCTATTTTAGAACACTATCATTTTAGTTGATACAGTCTATTATGATTGCTTAGCCTTCTTTCCTTTAGAACACAAATGAACTACATGACTGTGTATCCTTATCTACATATTTCTCCCCTATTTAGTAATACATAATCAACCTCTCTAACTATGTATCTCTATCTTCCTAATTTGTTCCCTACTCATTAGTACACTATCAACCCATAAAACTATGTATTTTCATTAACATGTCTTTATGTAGTTGTCTATCAACCCATTCAATTTTGTACCTATTAGAAAAAAATATTCTCTATTTGGCCAGCTCTAATCCTATTTTTTATTATTATTTCTTGATATCATATTATTTCATAAAGCATAATGAAATCCCCTATCAAAATATTATTAGATAGGCTAAATCCATTTAGACACTATATGGTGTGTTCCTTTCTTCCTTTATTTACTTCCCAAGAGAATCCTCACTCTTGGGGTACTTATTCTCCTCTATATTTGCATTTCAATATAGTTCAAATCATGCTACAAGATGAGATTGGTGGATTGAATCCTTTTCATACCTATAAAGATAATTCCTATCTTTAAACATCTCACCACAGTGTGGGGAAAATTAACACAAGTATATCCAATAACCCCACAAGAAATTTGTGACATAAAAACCCTCCCCCTAATACTAATTTGGGGAATCCTCCTACAAACACCATTTCACCAATTGACACCACTCAGATTATTGAATAGATGGTATAATAAATTAACATATTGCAAACATCTAACACCTCACAAATGATGTAACTACAACATCATTTGATCAGAATTGATAATCAACTTCCTATTCTTCTTCCTCTAAACAATCAAAATTTTATTCCTCCACCTCTTAGAGATGCAATAAGGAATATCATACTCCAACTTGTCATGCATAATAAGATGCTTCAACACATCCAAAATGAAGCTTTATCTATTTTCATTATTTTTATTGATATTAGTAACATATTTCCAACTATTAAATATGATGGAATAAATACCCTACATCATTTATTAATACATTTGGAAAAATTTATAAGGATTTGATCCAAACTAATACTTTCACCACAAATAGAATTTTAATTAAAAGTTTCATAGATGATGTATTGGAATGGTACAACCAACTTCCCCAACATTTCATATGAAAAATAGAGAATTTAGTCAATCCCTTAGTTAAAAAGCTTCAACACAATGATCTTCTTGAGAATTGCCTTAGCTATTTCATCAATGTTAATCAATATCCCATCAAATAGGCTCATGATTTTATAAAAAAATGCAAATATTTAGCTCAAAAGGCTGATCATAACATGATTGATAACAATTTATTTAAAATCTTTATAATTTAGTTAACTCCTTCACTTCAATATAAGGTTCAAAATTTTTCTCTTTAAATACTCAATGAAGCTCTTGACGAAGCCAAATATCAAGACTTCTTAATGAAATAGTTTGAACCTAATACCAAACTATTTAGAGGATCTTTTCAAAATTTAACTAATGTGATAACTACTAATCCTCTTCAATCTAAACTAGGAGTTACCAAAGATGAAAATACCCAAACTTCTTATACACCATTAATTAAGAAAAAAATTATACAATTTTTAGTGCCATTTAAACCATTCACTTATCCCAATAATCATCCTAAATGGTATGACCCTAATCAATTTTGTTGGCTCCATGTCAACATTGGTCATTCTCATGAGACATGTATAAGGCTTATAAAAAGGACTATTTTAGATAATCTAGACTTATTTCCCTAAATTAGATAGGACATAATCTTTTATAATGAATCATTTTTAGATTTAATGCAATTGTACAAAGAGAGTATGGTAATAATTTGGATCTATTCCACATTTATTATATTGGAGAGAATTTAAAATTATAATTTTTTTAATAATATCAAAATATTTTAACTCTTATATGCTTTGTGATTCATTCAATCATGAAGCTATGATTAAACTTCATCACCAATATTACCTTCATGTTTCTCAAAATAAACAAGCTCCCAAAGTCTCCTCTTCTAAGAAAAAAATATATTATTCCACGTTTCACTCTCAATAAGACAATAAGGATATTTGTGCAATTTATGCCAACTGTGATCAATATTATTACAATTCTCACTATGTCAACATGGATAAGGTCAATTATCGACATAAACCAACTCACAAATATCTTATCACCAAACTTAGGAAGCCATATTTTGAAGAAAAAATCCTTAAAGATACTAAAACTACTCACATAGCTTCAAAAAATATTGAGGTCAACATACCTTGAGTTCTAAAAATTGGGGACCCTTGTGTTAAAATTTTGAAAATTTAAAATTTAAAATTGAATATCCATTTGATTATTACATTATTACCATGTTTGTAAAATATTCATATTTGACTGTCATCCATACCATGTTCTAGTTGGTTTGCTTGTTCATGGCTCTGGATTAACCTTGTCTAAAGTTTGTTAAATTTGGATCTTCTTGTTTCAATTTATAGGTCTAATAAATGTCCATTAGAGGTAGACAATGTCTGGGTTTCATAATTTTAATGATTTTATATTAATCTAACCTTTTACTATCCTTTAGTTTGTTAAAAGTCAAATTGAATCCATGTTCAAGCTTCCTAAAGTCCTCATTCAAAAACCCTAGATTAGACCCCTCATTCAAATTCAAATTTGGTAGGAATAAAATTATGAAGGAAATTTTTTTAATATGCTATGAACTTAATTAAATTTTTATACTAAGGCTTATTCATGTTTTTCAACATGACCAAACCTTAGTTTAAAAATATATACTAGGTCTTTTTTATATATCTTGAGGCCTTTATCCCCTTTTATTTTAATATGGTCTAACCTTTTATATGTAGGGTCCTTTTCATATGTTATTAAATTAGATTAATGTCTAAGTCCCAAGGCCCCATTTGTGTTTATTCACATAAATAGGACCTTAGTATTAATACTTTATCCTAAGGCTTATATGTCTCTGAGACTTGACCTAAACTATGTGCTTATTTTTAGGATAAACAACCCACATTTAATCAAGTGAAGTTGATTGAATGGGTCAAGATGAGCCTGATATGCATAATAATTTAACCCATGGGACCAATCCCACTTATCTCTAAAGATTAATATCGATGATCTATAATTATTTGGATGTTATAGATTCAATGGAATGAGATCATCATGGATCAAAATGGGTCCTTTTTTTTTATAACATATACTTAAATTAAGTTTTACCCTAAGTTTTTCCATTATATTTATAAATATAATAAAACATTAGGATAAAAATTATGTTATAACTTTAATTATTTAATTGGCCTTAATTTCATTATGTTTTAAGGACCTATGTTAAAGACTTATGTTATACATTGGTATAAATTCTAAATGGTCCAAAGCTCACTTAATCCGTTTGTGATTGTAGGAGCCAATGATGTCCAACTACCTAGATCATAATTAATGACCCACATTTACTTCGGTGAGATCAATTGAATGATACATATTAAATCAAAGTTACTATGAGACCTACTATGTTTCATATGACTTGTATTTGATGTTATTATTCCTATAATTTGTTGTATATGAGACCATCATTGATGTCTATGATACTATCAAATTTTAGTCCCTATGATTAATAATGAGAGCTTAATTTTTACATTCACACAAATGTAATTGACATTCACATACTTTCATTGACATTCGTGAGACCATCAAAATTTAAGCTCAGGAACCAACCTCAGATGGATGAATTAACATGTTTATCTTTGTGTTATAGGATCAATGGAATCTCATTTGGAAAATAAATATTGCTTAGAGTCTTATAACTCAATGCTAAAATTGATCTTACATTAACCTTTGACCTATCATAGACTAAGAAAAATTAAGTGAGAATAATTATAAACACCATAGCCTTAGCTTAAATGTTATCTCATGATTGAGTCATGTTTTTAAATATTTGGCCAAACTTTAGTATAAAATATTATGGTTGGTCCCTATATATCCCATGTTATTTGGTTTATTTTATTGGCTTGATATAACTAATATAGGGTCCTATTGTTATAAAACTTAGCCTAGAGATTTTATTCTAAATTTTTATCATATTTATTAATATGATAAAACGTTAAGTTAAAACCTTAAATTAAGTCCCTTTTATTATTTATCATCCCTTTTTTACTATGATCCAAACCTAAATTAAATATTATATATTAAATATCATTTCATGTCTATTAACACAAAATAAAATCTAGTCTAAAGTATTTAGGATAAGTTATTTATATGTCCCAATACTAACTTAAACATTGTGCATTCTTTGTAGGATATATAACTTGCATTCATGTGGATGATATTAATCTAATGGAGCAAGGCTGAGTCAAGGTTTTAAAGGAGTTTCAAGAAAATGTAAGACCACCACATGGTGAGAATACATTAACTGGCAAGGTTAACAAGGTGCAAATCTCAAGAGGCCCATAGGGTTGCCAAGTGGTATAATTTCAGGGCCTAATACAAATAGTGGCCAATGACATGTAACTATTGGGATCAAGATAAATGATTCATGTTGATTCATGTAAAATGATCCAACAAAGTGAGATAAAGTGTATTTTTCAAAAGGTAATAGTTTTTTTTAACATTCATGAGCATCTTACCATGAAATTGCCACATAAGTGCCATGTTGATGCCACATAAGTGCCACATTAATGCCACATGGGTAGAAAGTGATAAAGTTGAAGATATTATGGGCATAGAAAGGCAAAGGTATAAATGTGAAGGTCCAAATCAAATATAAGGAACAAACTCTCTCATGTTCAAAAAAATGTCACCATTAAACATCAAAAAAGACCTACAAAAAAGCCCTAGTATCTTCAAAGGCCCTAATTTAGTCCCAAATTGACCATAATCAAGATTGAGAGAGTTTAATTACCATTTGAACAAGTGAAAATTGATCTAGAGATGAATTGTAAACCACTAGTGATAATTTTTAAATAACTCATAGTCATGGTGGCTTGAAAATAACATAGAGAAGATACAGTGATCTATCTAACCTTAGATTTAGAAGGGAGAGTTTTTAAGGATATTGAATTTGATGCTTTAGCCTTGAACATAGGAGATAATAACTAGTCTAATATTTTTTGAAACATTGAGGAATTTTAATCCATTATAAGAGAGGATGAAGATATTGCATCAGTTAGTTAGAGATATGATGACCTAATCACCATTCAAATGACAAGTCTTTACTATGAGCTAGAAAAACTAGAGGTATTACATTGCATTGATGTTATTGCTCCTATTTTTGAGGATTTTAAAATTCATCAAGACATGCTAGTACATTAGCATAGTATTAGAATAATTACTCATATCTCCACCTTTGAGAATTAATAAAAGCTGCCCAAGCCATAGGTAGATTTACTGACAATCATAGAATGGTCTAATAAGAATGAACTAAAAACCATCTTCACCCCATGGTTATATTTAAGAACCTAAGTAGTCTCTGACCTCAGTGTAAATATCCCATTCACCCAATTTAGGGCTAGTATTAGGATGATTATAGCATTGTTGAATAGATTGTCTAGAAACCCCTCCATCACCTTTTTTTTAAAAAAATAGGTCCCTTTTGTGTATCTCATGGTTGAGAAAGGACTTACTCCCCCTTTTGGAGAGATGATCAATATTTTATTGAAATGAAAAATATTTTTAATAAAAAAGAAAACTAGAAACCATTTTTATATGATGTCTTAAATTTTGGAAGCATTTCTATCCACTACCAAAATACCTAAGATAAAAGAACAGTCACTTGATGGGAGATAAACAATCTCCTAGTATTATTGTAAATTGTAAATATCTAAGTATAGGGACCATATTCAATTTGCATGTTACTATGTATACCTAGCCTTAAGTGAATCCATTACAAGGATCCCTTTGATGAGGGTTATCCCTTAGATCAAGAAGTATGTTGAGATCATTGACGACATTTGGCAATATCCATATTGTATTTTAATCCAAATAGAGGGAACTCTAAGTCAAACCCTTAGGTTGCTAGTCCATGTACCCACAAAGTTGGTGGAGTAGGATGTAGCATACCAATTATTCCATGGAATAGATAATATGTGTAAAGTCAAAAGGAAAGGACTACTCCATTCTTTTCCCTTGACCACTACTAGGACTATGTTTCAATATTTGGACCATGTGGAGACTATTTTTAGGCACATGACCTCCTTTAATTTATAGATTGATGAAATGAGACAATGAGACCCATATGAAAGGGCTGCAAAAACTTTGAAGGCCAAGCAAATCAACATGACTTATGCTCATCACCTTGGTGTCTATGATTTAATGTATATTAGGGATTCCTCATTCAAAAAATTATTAGCAATATTAAATAAGCATAACATCAAGATCAAATATAGACTACGAATAAAGCAAAATAAAAGTGGAGATATATGGAAGATGAGGCCTAAGAAGCATGAATTTTTACCATGAGCATCTTTTAGACCTCATACCATACAGCCATAAGAAAATACATAATATCCTAAATCATAAGTTCCACATAGGCTAGATGAAAAAGATACCTGAGGAAACCCAGTGAAGTGTAGTTTTCTTCAACACTAATTGAAGAACCAGAGTTACAAGTTGAATAAATTAACATCATTACATTAGATCTTAAGGAGACAGTATAAGATGTCTTTTAAAATCACTATCTAGTGCTTATGAATTAGATGAAGAAGAATTACAAATGGAATAACCTCAATCCCAAACTAAGGGGGAAACAAAGGAAGAAAATGGAGATGAAGTAGCTTTAGACTTGGTCCCAGTTGAAATACAACCTAAAAGGAAAGTTGAACCTAGCTCTAGTCTAAATAGGAGGCAAGAAACCCAAGATGACCTTCACTCATCCTTGGAGTGAAATCAAATTATTTAGTGAATACAATCCAATTTATGGCCCTTCAATTTTGGAATACGTAATATATGGCAAGTTATAAGAGGTTTAAACCATGCACCACCATTGGGATGTTACAAAGTTTGTTAACATCCATGTGCATGGTGAACTCAAGCCTTAAATTCTAACATTACAATAATTGGAAAAGGAAATATGCATGGATACCCTTGGAGGGTTAAGTGGAATACAAATGGATGTTCATATAACTTCAATTAGAGCATAATTTGACATCCCTACTCCTCAAGTGATAGAATCATTAGTAGGAGTTTGGATCAATCCAGGGACGACCAATATGGAGAGTTTAATTGAGAAGAAATATATGGTTGAAGGAGAAAATTTCACCTTTCAAACTATTGAACCCTTTTTTAGTATAACTCTAGTGGTAGGTCAAAAGCTAGGATAGGATAAAATGTTTGAGGATAAGAGCCTTGAAGTGGCCTAGGCTCAAAGTGATTAGTTACAAACAATGATCAAGGGCGTATTATAGGAAAATAATAATTTGAAAGAGTATTTTGTCTTATCAATTCATGAGGGTATATTTAAGAAGTTTGAAGATACCATGGATGACCTATTTAGCTCTTCAAAGGCAATTAGGACAAGACATATAGAAATAGAGAAGCAAATATCAAAAGCCACAAATAAAGTTAGTCAATGGTAAGCTACAAGTCTTCAATTGAAAGAATTGATTAAGGCCTTATCTAAAAATTTGGTCTCAAATTTTAGAACTATTAGTGAGGCACATTTGAATATGGCCATGGTGATATTGGTAGACAAGATCGAGCCTCTAGAAAGGTGATTGAAAAGAATGTAACACCTTACCAAAGACTTCAAGTAGATAAAAGATGGAATGTCTTATATCTTAGACAACTTGATAAAATATCCCATATCCCTTATCTCATTAGGTTTCATAATTGATAAAGAGTTCAAACAAATTATCTTTTAGTTCATGTAAAAAGTAAGAAGCCAAGGGCAAAACTAGATAACAAATGGCAACAAGAAATTCATGGGCTTACTCTTATCATCTGAGGAGAAAATGGGAGATGATAGGGCCATCAAACAAGGTATAGAGAAGGTTGAAAATAACCTTAAATACATAGAGGATCATGAAAATTAGCTTTCCCTAAATCTAGTGGTTGATCTTTATTTTATCAGTGAGTAACATCATAGACTGAATATTCTCTAACAAAAATAAGGGATTCCATCAACACAAGGCCCACCATGTTAGTCTAAAATATTTTATTTTTTATAGCTTTGTAATATTTTAAATGAAAAATATTCATTTATAAATGAATGTGAAACTTTTAATAATATTTTCCTATAGGTCGGTCCATTTTTTAAAGTCTACAGTATTGTAGAAACTTTTTAGAAAGGATAGTTGTCCCTACACTTGTACTCTTATAATTTGATATGACTGACTAGTATACTACCTTAACATTCTATCAAAGGGAGTATTACCATTTTTAAGAGGAGGGAGTTTTTTGAGCTAAAAACTAGTGTAAACTTTGAGAAACTAATGCAAGATTTAAAAAAAAATATATATTATCTCATTTTATTTGTGTGAATTGTTATATGGATTCTCTCTCACTTGTTTATTCTAAATTCTAGATATTAATAGTTCTTTTAGACTCTTGGTGTGCACCTTTGAAGGTATAATTGTTAACTAGTGATTATGCTAGGGTAATTGAATGTTATCTAATTTACTTTGTTTTATTTGATTTGCATTTATAAATGTGCATTAGCTATTTGTTTAGAGGAGTAAATATTTAAATTAATCTTAGTTCTTATGTGCATTATTTCTTATCTTCTTTAGATGTTCACCTGATATATTTTATGATTTGGGATTAAGCTACTTTACTTCATATATTTGTTTTAGGTACATGCCTTGATAATATTTGAACTTTGTGATGATGTTTGGAATAAAGAGTAACAATATCACATTTTCTCTCTAACCTGCCCTTCTTTTTGGTTCTTTTTAAACCAATTCACTTTAGATTAAAACTTTATTATATATGTCCATCTTATCTTAGTTTTTGACTTATAATTAAGCATAATTCACTTTAATTAGCATAGATCATCTTCTTATTTTCAAATATTTACTGGCCATAGTGGTTTCTAACCACTAACTAATATAAATATTGCAAAACAATCACTTATTCTACTCCTATTCCACACAGATAATAGGCTTATCACAAACTAGAACTCATGCTCTAAATTTTAAAATGAGAAGTGTTTCTTAACACTCTAGGCACCTTTGGTACAAATTTAGGCATCTATAGGCATAACTTCATTGGTGCTAGAAGGAGGGTCAATTTCTTTGTAGATTTTTAGTATCTTTGCTAGTTTTTATGAATTATATTTAAATATCACTTTACTCTTGTTATATTTATGTTTATTTTAGCATAATCACAAAAAAATTAGTGGTCTTCATGGTTTTAGACTGGTCTTTTGCTTATTTAGACAAAGACTGGCATTCTTTAACTACACATGTTGAATAATGGTAAAGATAATTTTATAATTATGAACGCTATAGGTTTGATGTTAGTAATAGATATTTTGATCAAATATTCTTAGATCCTTTTCTTAATTGAGTTTGTTTGAGCTTAAAACATGTAAAGGTTGATCTTAATTATGTATTTGGACACTTCTTTGAGCTAATTTGATTAAATATTGCCATCCTTTATCATCCTTTATATGAATATTTAAAAAAATTGCTTAATGTGAATTTATACTCACTGTTATCTACAAAGATAGGATTGACACATAGTATTTCAAACATGATTCAAAATTCTCAATATAGAATTACCACGAGTCAAAACAAGGTCAAGTTTAGAGACTAGGGAACTTCTGCTTGATTTAGAAGTCCACATAAGAGTTAGGTGGGATAAAGGTTAAGTGTAGGATTGCAAAGTCTTTTTCAACTTCACCGGTTCAGGTTGCTCACTTATTCAATCCCAATCAAGGTATGGCTTGGCTAGGTGGTTATTTTATCAACATACTAGGTGTGGTATATGACCTTTATCTTAACCTTAAGAAATATTTGTCAATATTTATCCCTAATAATATTTTAAACATTGAGGAACATATTAAATAATTCAAAGTTGCTTTGAGATTTCTCAATATAGTCCATGAAAATGTATCATGTAGATTATTTTCTTTGACTTTTAAAGATGTTGTATATGAATGGTTTCTAACTTTGCCTATGAATTACATTAATAGTTGGTACCACTTTAATCAATTTTTCATTGATAAATTTGGAAAATTATTAATCCTTATGTCTTGTACCTATAATTTACCACAGTAAAAAGGGATGCAAATGAACCCATAAGATATTTCAATTATAGGTTCCAAAATATGTTTAGTCAAACTATAGCTCCTTATATACCAGATGAGGCTTTAGCCTTGGAAATATATAAATATGCTTTAGATCCCATGACCTCTATTTTAATAAAGAGAGATGTTGGACCTATAAATATTCTAGCCTTATCCTATTCTAAAGTAGTGACAAAAAATGATCAAATATAGCTCCAAGGTTAGATGGCTTACTCTATTCCCAATGTCAACCCACATTTTCCCACTCTGAATGTCTTCCCCAATAACAATCACAACATACCTAATTTAAACCAAATACCAACTTTGAACTAATTACCCTTAACTCATGCCCATCATTATTCTTGAACACTATTGCAAATGGATTTAATCCAAGTGATCAAAAGGTGTTAGTACTAGCCACTATTACTAATAACATTCAAGTTCATAATTTTGAGTCCCCTAAAAATGAAAATGAATCTATCTTAAATATGATCTAAAAGTTAAGCACTGATTTTCTTTAGCTATATAAATAAGTTGGTAATACTAGAGAGAGCTCGGGTAAAAACTTTTCTTTCTAAAGGTTCAATAGGCCCAGTAATATATTCCATAATGATAGTTATAAAAATAATAAGAACAATGAGTCATTAGCTGATAAGAAAATAATGGATGTAAATCTTACTGATATTACTTTACCTAATTATTATATAGTACATTTCACTTCTAGCCATGGTGAGATAGATTGCATTGAACTCTATAAAGCTTTTGAGGTCTTTCAAAAAGATTTGGATACATTTGAAGTTATTCCTAACAGAGGTAATGGTGTAGATACATTAGGATCTAAGTTTACTAACCAAGCCTTCATGGTGTAGATGTTTGAATTCCCTTTCCAAGAAGATAATGAACCTAATGATATTCCTGAAGAAGACCATGGTTTTCAATAGTTCCTGAAAATGAGCTACCCTCTAAGGAATAGAGAGAAAAAGCATCCCATGAATACTTAAACACCTCAAAATAAATTTGACACTCCTCTAAATACTACCTAGATAATATCCCAAAGGCTATGAAGGGACATACTTCTAAACATTTTATTGATGCATCTAATACTTCTAATAAGACTAGGTATAATATTATGGAAGACATGAAGAAAGTTAAGGCTAACATTACATTACATGAGTTGATGCAGATCAATAAGCAAAGAGACATATTATTGAAGTCTTTCTCCAAAAATCCTCATAGGCCACCCAGGACTGACAATGCCAATGTTTCTATGTATAAAGTCAAGACATAATCCCCAACTTTCCTGCTTACTTTCAAGATGTTTGGTAAGAATTTACATAATTTTTTATTATATTCTAGTTCCTCCACAAACATCATACCAATAAGTATCTATAAACAACATGGTTGACTCCTATTAAATATGATAAGAGTTGCTACTCAATTAGATAAGTCTAGATTTAAAGTAATTGGGGAATTATTAAATATTCATATGCAACTTTTCTCTAATCATAGAGTCCAACAATTTATTGACATCCAAGTGGTGGACATTCCTAACGCTTATGGGTTACTTTTAAGTTGAAAATGGACAAAGGCCCTAAATGGATATGTCTACACTAACTATTCACATATATGGCTTCCATGGAAAGGAATCACAAATCAAATTAGATTAGAAAGAGAGTTGTGGATGAAGCACATGATCATAGAATATAATGTTGTGAATGGGAGGGTTAACATGTTGGACTCTAATGAGATCAACATGATGGATTTTGAATTAGGAGTGTATACTCTTGGGAATCCTAGGTTATGGAATTTTAATAATTCTTGTACTTTACCTATAATTTAGAAATTACATTTTGATGGTGGTAGGTGTAATTCTAGATTTATAGTAGGATTTTTCTTGCCAATCATGTCAGTAAGGAACTAAAAGCTGCATATAGACTTCAATTTCCTTATACCAATAAAATATTTTAGAGTATTAATCTTTGATTCTAGGATTATAATTTGACATTAACCATAAGGTTAAATAAATATTGGTTCATGATGACTCAAAACTTGTAGTTAATCAGGTGAGGAGTAAATACCAATAATATAACATAAACCATCTACAAGTTTTTAACTATGACCAACAGAGCCTGGATTTCATGGCCAACATAGGATTATTTGAGTCCCATGTCATAGATGAGGCCAATGAGGACACTCTTGAAAAATATGGTAGATTTGATAGCATAGTCATTCATTTGGATGATAAAAAAATCCCAAAAGGCATGTTTTCCTTGAAGAGGTTATTTGATTAGGATAAACTAGTTTAAAACACTAAAGTTACAAGGTAGTTGATCTTGGATCTCAAGATCAACAACAACTAGTTAATATTGGAATAAAATGTATGAGCATTGAAAATAAAAAGGCCAAAAAATTGATGAAAAATTATAAGGACATAATAACATGGTCCTATGATGACTTGAAGATTTTTATCCAATATTCCTCACCCATAACACCCAATTTAAGGAAAATTTTAAATGTTTCAAACAAAAATAGAGGCCTATCAACCCTATTTTAGAGCCTATGATTTCTAAAGAATTCAAAAAATTGTTAGATGCCAAGATTGTATTTCTCATTAGGCACTCTACCTAGGTCACGAATTTGGTCCCTATTAGGAAAGAGAATGGTGAAATAAGACTATGCATTGATTTTAGGAATCTAAATAAGTCATCTAAAAATGATAACTATCCTTTGCCTTCTCTAGACCAAGTTATACAAAGCATTTTTGGTTCTACCATGATGTCCTTTCTTGATGTATTTTTAGGGTATAACCAAGTGTTGGTAAATCAAGAACATAGGATGAAGACTACTTTTACTTCTAAGTGGGGGACATTTGCTTACAAAAGAATGCCATTTGGGATAATCAATGCAAGGGAAATATTCTAAAGGGCCATGGATCATGATTTCCAAGGTTTGTCAGGTAAATGCATTATTATATACATGGATTATCTACCTATTTTTTTCTAAGAATAGGGACGACCACATCATGCATTTGTAGTAGGTAGTTGAAATGTGAATAAGGTATGGGATTTCCCTCAATCCAAAAAAGAGTATTTTTGTGTTATTGAGGGAAATTTGCTAAACCATGTCATTAATAAGGAAGGAATCTCTATAGATCCTAAAAAAGTATAAGTTATATCAAAGATAGAGTCTCCTAATAGTAGGAAATAATTGAAATCATTCTTTGTCAAAATTAACTTTGTAAGAAAGTTTATTTCTAGTTTTGTAGAAATTGTAAAACCATTGAATGATATGCTTAAAAATATGCCAAAATCTCATGGAATGAAGAATCCAAGAAAGCCTTCAGGGACATGAATGAGGCAATTGGGCAAGCTCTAGTTCTAATAAGTCCCTATTTCTCTAAGGCTTTTTACCTTTACTCATTTGTTTTTTATCATACTATTGTTGTATTTTTAAATCAAAAAATTGATGGATGTGACCATATAATAACATTCATGAGCACAAACTTTAAAAATGTGGAGTTAAATTATTCTTTAATTGATTAACAAGTATGTGCATTATTTAAGGTAATAAAGAAATTTATGTACTACATTCTTAGGAATAAGGTGCATGTCATCTTACCAGACCTTACCACTAAGTTTAGGCTAAGTTAGAATGAATTAGGAGAAATGAGAGGTAAGTGGATGTCTGTGCTACATGAATATGACATTTAATTAAAGATTGCTAAATTGGTAAGGTGCCAAGTTTGATTTAATTGATTATCAATGTTACCCCCAAGTTAAATGTCATATAGGTTAAACAAGAAAGTTTTATATCCAAGGACTGGTATGATCTAATTTTACATCTACTAATCAATGACACTTGTCCTATAGGGTTGACCTGGGAACAAATAAGAGCCCTAAGACTTAGTGTAGACCACTACCTAATTAAAGATGGAGTGTTATATAGGAGAAACCTTGAAGGCATTTATTTTAGATGTTTATGCAAATAAGAGGAAATTGAGATAATGAATACTTTTCATGAGAAGATTAGAAGTGGACATCCATCTAAAAGGAAAAACTATCAAAAAAATCCTTATAGATGGTTATTACTAGCCCACAATCTTTAAGGATGCCCATAAGCATGTAAGTTAGTGACATAGATGTCAAGTCTTCATCACAAAGGATCCCAATGCAGCCATGCCATTGTAGATAGTTATGATAGATAGACATTTTAATTATTGAGGACTAGATTTCATAGGGGTGATCAAACCGAACTCATCAAAAGGTTAGAAGTATGTTCCGACATCTACTGACTATTTCATCAAATATACTAAGGCGATTGCCAATAAGCAATGCAAAATGGAAGAAGTGATCAATTTTTTATAAGAAAACATATGCACCAAATTTGGAACGCTAGTCTCTCTAGTATGTGATAATATATCTACTTTCATACCCATTGAAATGATAGAATGGGCATATGATAATAATATTATTCTCAAGTTCTTTTCCAAGAATTACCCTCAAGGTAATAGAATATCTAAATCAACCAATAAGAAATTGATGAATGTAAAAAAGAAGTATTCTATAGACAAGCCAAGAATGTGGCATAAGCTTCTCAAATATGCCCTATGGGAAGATATAACAAGGGTCAATCAGGATATCAAATCATCACCCTTCCTTTTGGTATATGGCCAATAACACATATTCCCCATGACACTCAAGATGCCAACATATTGATTCATGGAAGATTGCATGGAAGACGATCATGAATTGGAAAATTTAAGGTTATTAAACATTGTTCAAATGGAAGATGTTAGAGAAGAGGATTTTACCAACTTTAGCAGACACCAAACCATGGTGAAAAGGTGGTTTGATAAATGATCAAAGATAAAGGTGTTCAAACAAGGAGACATAGTTCTTCTTTAGGACAAGGAATTTGAGCGTAAAGGTAAAAATGGGAAGTTCACACCTTTGTGGATAAGTCCCTATCAGATTGTTGAGACACTTGTAAATAACACCTTCAAGTTGAAAGACGTACAAGGAGCAAAATTCACATTGCCCACAAATGGACAGTACCTCAAGCATTACTTTTTTACTACTCCACTTGGGGTATTCACAGAGTAAACTATAAGAATAGTTAGAGTTAGTGTAGGTAGGATAAATTAGTTTATTTATATTCTTTCCTTCATGTCCCTTATTTGTAAATATGTTCATATATATTTGTTTGTTTATTTGCTTTCTACTCTTTTCTTTCTATTTGTGTTCTAATTTCTCTATTTTGTTCCTTGCTCCTAATAAGTCATTTTGCACAAATTTTGTTTCAAAGTTCATTCTAATTGCTCAGTAACTCTACATTTCAAGAATGCAGGTATGAATCTTAAGAAAATGTTGATCATGGATCTAAAATATGAGCTTAATGATATAGTGTAGAGAAACTAGTAACGACTGGTGGATAGGTTAGCTATTTTATAAGAGCTTAAATATTATTTTGATATAAACTTGGTTTTAAGAATAATTACACATGTGGGATGAAATATTTAATTATTAAGGCATAGTCATGTTTTCACTTAACAAATATCCCTACTTGAGACAAAGGTTGAAACCATAGGTAATTTCCTAACTATCAAACATTTGACAAAATCTCTAAACTTGGATAACCTGCATCCCAACCTTTGCTAGGAATCCTAAAAGATCTAAAAAAATAATAAAAATAATAGATTATTGAAAAATCAAAAGTTTTCTAAGCAAAGGTGACTCTGGTAATCTCCACCAAGGCTATGGATGCCTAGCTGGCAGTGGACCAAGACCTTGAGTAGAACCAAAGGCATCTCTATCGAGGTTATAGATGCATGGCTAGAAGCATAGCAATTTCCAAGCCCTCTTTGATCTAAATCATGGATCTTAATGAATATCCAAACATGCTATAAGTTAATGTTAATGACTAAATACATGAAACTTATAAGTTGTCCCTTGCATCCCATGGCAAATAGTAAGTGAAATCAAAGCACACACACAACAAGGCTAGGTTTTAATGTTTGATCCCAATTTTTTAGATGAAATATTTGTTTTAACCATGAAATGATCTTGATAATTGCATTGATCAAGGGGAATAGGTAATCTAGTTATTTTTTATTCTATGCTTCCCCTGGAATTCACTAATTGTTGAGGTTAATCATTACCATGTTTGCACATTACTCATATTTGAAGGCCATCCACACCATGTTATATTTGGTTTTCTTATTCATTGATCTAGTTTAACCTTGTATAAAAATTTTTAACTTTGGATCTTCTTGTTTCAGGTTATAGGTCTAACAAATGTCTATTGAAGGTAAACATTGTTCGGTTGTCATAATTTTAATGATTTTATCTTAATATAAACTTTTACTAGCCCTTGGTTTATTAAGATTCAAATTGAATCCATGTTCAAGCTTCCTAAAACCCTCATTCAAAATCCCTAGCTTAGACCCCTCATTCAAATTCAAATTTGGTGGGAATAAAATTACACAAAACTTTCTAATATGCTATGAACTTAGTTATTTTTTTATAGAAAGGCTTATTGATGTTTTTCAACATGACCAAGCCTTAGTATAAAAATTATATACTAGGTTTATTTTATATATCCTAAGCCCTTTGTCCCCTTTTATTTTAATATGGTCTAACCTTTTATACGCAGGGTCCTTTTCATATGTTATAAACTTAGATTAATGTCTTAGTCTTAAGACCCCATTCATGTTTATTAACACAAATAGAACCTTAGTCTTAAGACTTTATCCTAAGTTTTATGTCTCTGAGCCTTGAACTAAACTATATGATTGTTTATAGGATCAACAAACCATGTTTAATTAGGTGAAGTTAATTGAACAGAGCAAGATGAGCCTAATATGCCTAAGACTTTGACCAGTAAGACCAATCCTACCTGACTCCATGGATTGAGATTGATAATCTATATTCATGTGGATGCTAAAGATCTAATGGAGTGAGATCATCATGAATCAAAATTGGTTCCTTTTATTATAATGTAGACTTAATATAAGTTTTACCCTAAGGGTTTTTATTGTATTTATCAATATAATAAAATCTTAGGATAAAACTTATGTTATGACTTTAATTATTCAAAGGGTCTTCATTTTATTATGTTTTAAGTACCTATGTTAAAGACATATGTTATACTTTCGTCTAAATTCTAAATTTTCTTGAACTCACTTAATCCCTTTATGACTATAGGAACCAATGACATCCAACTACCTAAATCATAATCAACGACCCACATTTACTTGGGTGAGATCAATCAAATGACGTGTATTAGATCAAAGTTTCTAGGAGACCCACTATGTTTCATGGGACATGAATTTAACATTTTTATGTGCATCATTTGATGTCTACAAGGCCATAATTTACATATATGAGACCATCAGATTTTAGTTCCTATGTTTAATCATGAGATCTTAATTTTGATGTTCATGTGAACATCATTGATGTTCAAGTGACCATCATTAATGTTTATGAGACCATAAAAATTCAAGATTAGGAGCCAATCTCACTTGGATGAGCATGCTTGTATTCATGTTATAGGATCAATGAGATCTCATTTGGAAAATAAACATGATTAGGTTCTTGTACCTCAATGCTAAAATTGATCTTTCATTAACCTTTGACCTATCATGACTAAGTAAAATTGCATGGAAACAATTATAAACACCATATCCTTAGCTTAAGTATTATCCTAAGATTGTGTCATATTTTTAAATATTTTACCAAACCTTAATCTAAAATCTCATGCTTGGTCCCTATATATCCCTTGATCTTTTGGTCTATTTTATTGGCTTGACATAACTAATGCAGGGTCCTACTATTGTAAGACTTAGCCTAGATATTTTACCCTAAATTTTTATCATGTTTATTAATAAAATAAAATATTAGGTTAAAAACCTTACATTAAGTCTCTTTTATTATTCAAGGTCCCATTTTTCTATGATCCAAACCTAGCTTAAATATTTTAGATTAAGGTTCATTTCATGTCTATTAACATGAAATAAAACAATACTGTAAAATATTTAGGCTATGATATTTATACATCCCAATACTAACTTAAAAATTATGCATGTTTATAGGATCTATGGCTTACATTCATATGGATGAGATTTATCTAATAAAGTGAGGCCAAGTCAAGGTTTCAAAGGAGTTTCGAGTAAATGCTAGACCACCAGATGGTAAGAATGCATTAACTATAAAGGATGACAAAGTTTAGAGATTAGGAGGCCCATGGGGTTTCCAAGTGGCATAACCTTGGGGCCTAGTACAAATAACAACCAATGGCATGAAACTCTTGAGATCGCGATCAATGATTCTTATTGATCCATGCAGAATGATCCAACAGAGTGAGATAAAGTGGATTTTTCAAAAGGCAATGGTCAATTTTTTAACATTAATGAGTAGCCTACCATGAAAATGCCACATAAGTGCCATGATGATGCCACATGGGCAAAAAGTGATAAAGTTAAAGATATTTTGGGAATAGAAAGGAAAAGGTATAAATGTGAATGTCTAAATCAAATCTAAGGCACAAAATTGATCAAGTCAAAAAATCATCACCATTAAATCTCTAAAAAAAATAGAAAATCCATAGTATCTTTAAAGGCCCTAATTCAATCCCAAATTGACCATATTCAATCCTAAAACAGTCTAATAGCCATTTGAGCACATGTAAATTGACCTAGAGGTGAATTTTATAACACTAGTGAGCATTTTGAAAGAACTCACAGTCATGGTAACTCAAAAACAACATAGAGAATATATAGAGATTTATTTGACTATGGATTTAGAAGGGAGAGTCTTCAAGGATATCAAATTTGATGTTGTCACCTTGAACATAAGAGATAATAATTGGTCCAATATTTTATGAACCATTGAGGAGCTGTTAGCCATTACAAGAGAGTTTGAGAAGATTGCATCAGTCAATCGTAGATACAATAACCTACTCTATAATCAAATGACAACTCTTCACTATAAAATAGTAAATCTAGAGGCATGACATTGCATAGATGTTATTACTCTTATTTTTAAGGATTGTAAAATTGATCAAGACATGATAGTACATGAGCATAGTTTTATAAGAGTGTATTATATCTCCCCTATTACCTTAAAGAATTAATATAAGCTACCCAAGCCATAGGTGGATTTACCCATAATTAGAGAATGGTCTGATAAGAATGACATGAAAACCATATTCACCGCATGGTTATTTTCAGGAACCCAAGTAGTCTCTGATCTCAGTGGAAGGATCCCAATCACCAATTTTAGGGCTAGTATTAGGATGATTATGACATTTCTAAATAGATTATCTAGACACCCTTCCACCACCTATGTCAACAAAATTTGGGTCCCTTTTGTGTATTTCATGGTTGAGAAAGGAATTACTCCCCCTCTTGAAGAGACGATCAATATTTTATTGAAACAATAATTATCTACAATAAAGAAGAAAAATAACAACCATTTCTATATGATTTTTTTATTTTGGATACATGTTTATCTACTACCAGAATCCCTAACATAAAACAATGGTCACCTGATGGGAGACAAATAGTCTCTCAATATTATTCAAAATTGCATATTTTCAAGTACAAGGATCATATTCAATTTATATGTGACTCTGTATACCTATTCTCAAGTGAATTAATTACATGGATCCCTATGATGAGGGTCATCTATTTGATTAAGAAGTATGTTAAACTCATTAGGGATATTTGGATATATCTAGATTACACTATAATATAGTTTGAGGGAACTTTAAGTCAACCACATAGGTTACTAATCCATGTACTTGTAAAGTCTAAAAATTAGGAGGTAGCATACCAATTATCCATGGCATAGATAGTATGTGTAAAATCAAAAGGAAAGGACTACTAAATTTCTTTTCCTTGACCATTAGTATTATTATGTTTCAAAATTAAGATGATGTGGAGACTACCTCTAGGCACAGAACCTCCTTCAATATATATATATATATATGTATATATGTATGTATATATATATATATATATTGATGAAATGAGATAATGGGACCCCTATGAAAGGGTTGAAAAACATTTTAAGGCCAAGAAAATAAACATGACTTATGCTCATCACCTTGGTGTCTATGATTTAATATATATAAGGGCTTCTTCATTCATAGATGTCCTGGTAAGATTAAAGAAGCATAACATCAAGCTCAAAGCTAGACTACTAAGAGAAAAAATTTCAAGTGAGGATATATGCTATATGGGCCCTAAGTAGTATCATTTGTTACCATGACCATATTTTATACCTCCTCCCATGCATCTATAGGTAGAGACACAATAGTTTGAATCAGAAGTTACACAAGGGTCAGTTGAAAAGAGACCTCAAGAGAGGAGTCCTAATGTAGTAGCATTTTATTAAAAACTACCTAAAGAACCAAAGTCACAAGTTAAATAAATTGACATAATTGCATTCATCCTAAGGAGATAGTAGAGGATGCCTTAAAATCACTAGCTAGTGCATATTAATCAAATGAAGAGAAAGTAAAAATGGAAAACATTAGTCCCAGATCAAGGGGGAAGAAAAGGAAGAAAAGGGAAAGGAAGTAGCTATGGACTTGGTCCTAGTTGTAATTTGACCTGAAAAGAAAGTTGAGTTGGCTCTAGTCCAAATAGGGGGAAATAAATCCAAGCTAACTTTCACTCATTCTTAGAGCTAAATCAACTTTTATAGTGAAGACAATCCAATTTATAACCCTTCCATTTTGAAATACTTAATATATGGCAAGTTACAAAAGGTTATATCCATGCACCACCTTTGGGTTATTACAAATTCTATTACCATGCATGCGCATGATGAGCTCAAGCTTTAGATTGTGACATTTCAATAATAGGAAAATTAGATATGCATAGTTTGCCTTTGAGGGTCAAGTGGAAAATAGATGGATGCTCCTATAAATTCAATTGGATCATACATTAGATACCTACTCCTCAAGTGATGGAATCATTAGTGGGAGTTTGGTTAACCCAGAGACAACTACCATGGAGAGAGTAATTAAGAATAAATCCATGGTTAAAGGTGAATAGTTCACGTTTTAGAAGATTGAACCTTTTGTCGGTCTAACTCCAGTGGTAGGGAAAAAGCTAGGATACGACAGGATATTTGAGGAGATCCTTAAAGTGGCCTAGGCTTAAAGTGATCAATTGCCAATTTTGAACAAGGGCATATTGTAAGAAATAAGAATTTGAAAGATTATGCTATCTTATCAATTCATGTGGATAGATTGAATAACTTAAAAGACATCATGGCTAACATATTCATCTATTTAAAGGTAGTTAGGACTAGACAAAGAGAAATAGAGAAGAAAATATCTAAATCAATATGCCAAGTTGGATAATGGTAAGCTACAAGTATTCTATTAAAAGACTTAAGTAAGTTCTTATCCAGGAATATGGTCCCAAATTTTAGAACTATTAGTAAGGCACATTTGAATATGGTAATGGCCATTTTAGTTGACAAGATTAAGGCCCTGGATAGCTGGTCCAAAAGAATGGAAGACCTTGCCAAAGACTTCAAGTAGCTATAAGATGAAACATCTCATAACTTAGACAAATTGATCAAGGAGTTCACAAACCTCAACTCACTAGGTCTCATAATTGATGAAGAGTTCAAACATAGGACCTTTTAGTTCATGTAAGAAGTAAGAAACCAAGGGGAAAACCATATAATAGATGGCAATAGTAAGTTCATGGGATTAGTCCTATCATCTAAGGAGAAAATGGTAGATGTTAAGGGAATTAAAAAAGGTATAGAGAAGGTTGAATATAACCTTAAAGACATAGAGGATCTTGGAAAGGAGCTTTCCCTAAATCTAATGGTTGATCTTTAGTTTATTAGTGAGTAACATTATAGATTAAAGATTCTCCAAAATTATAAGGGACTTCATCAACACAGGGCCCACCAAGTTAGTCCAAAATATTCTATTTTGTAGAACTTTTTAATATTTTAAAAGAATAATATTCATTTATAAAAGCATGCGTAAGTTTTAATCACATTCTCCTATAGTTCAGTCCATTTTGGAAAGACTAGGTTATTCTAGAAACTTTTTAGAAAGGAGAGTTGTCCTTACACTTATACACTTATCATTTTATATGACTGACTAGTATACATCCTTATCATTTTATAAAAGAGAGTATTACCATTTGTAAGAGGAAGGAGTTTTTTGAGCTAAAAACTAGTGTAAACTTTGAGCAACTAATGCAAGTAGAGATTTCTAAAATGATTGTCTCATGTTGTTTGTGTGAATTATTATGTGGCTTCTCTCTCACTTGTTTATTTTAAATTATAGATTTAAATAGTTCTTGTAGACTCTTGGTGTGCAACTTTGAATGTAGAATTTATAACTTGTGATTATGTTAGGATAACTAAAGTTTTTCTAGTTTACTTCATTTTATTTTCTCTACATTTGTCTATGTGCATCTGTTATCTACATAGAGGAGTAAATATTTTAAGTAATCTTAGTTTTTATTTACATTATTTCTTATCTTCTTTAGAATTTTTCATGATATATGTTGTGATTTGGGATTAATCTAATTTAATTCATATATTGGTTTTAAGAACATGCTTGGATAATATTTGAACTTTGTCATGATGTCTGGAATAAAGATCCCATGAGACTGCAGTGCCTCTAACTATAAAAATATACCTAGTGGTAGACCTTGTACCATCCAAATCACCTACCATGTCATTGTCAAAAAAACCTTACAACCCACTATTATAACTTTTAAAACATAAACACATACTAGAGGTTCCACATAAATATTTTAAAATCCACTGAACTACTAACTAGTGTTGATTACCAAGGTTACTCATGAACCTACTCACTACTCCCACTGCTTGGGATATGTCTAGATGAGTGAAAATCATAGAATAAATTAAACTACCCATAGTTAAAGCATATGTTACCTTCTCCATAAAATATTTCTCCTCTTGTGACTAAGGAGACTATGTCATACTCAATTGAAAGTGGCTAGCTAAAGGTGTAAAAATAGATTTATAGTTCCACGTACCAAATATTAACAACACATTTTCAATATAGTCAAATTGAGTTAAAGTTAGTTTATTACCCAATCTATCTCTATCAATTCTCATTCTGAGATTTTCTTGGCTAGTCCAAGATCCTTCATGATAAACTCTAAATAAAATAATTTCTTCAATTCATTTATCCTCTACATGTTACCTCCACACAACATGTCATCAACATAAAGTAGAAGAATAATGAATTGACCATTTTAAAATTTCTTAATTTAAATAAAATGTTCACTATGAGTTTGAGCATATCCATGCTCCAACATAAAATTATCAAACCTTAGGTACCAATGCCTAGGTGCCTATTTCAAACCATATAAACTTTTTAGTAATTTACAAACCTTTCTTTCTTTCCCCTTTACTTCAAAACCTTTTATTTTCTTCATGTATATTTCCTCTTATAAGTATTCATGTAATAATGTTTTCTTCACATCCATCTTATCTAAGTGAATATCACTAGAAGAAACAATACTTAATATAGTTCTTATTAAGGTGATTTTGACAATAGGAGAAAATACCTCTAAGTGATCAATTCCAACCTTCTATGCAAAGCCTTTAACAACAAGCCTTGATTTGTATGTTTTGTTCCCACTCTTATCTTTTTTTAAAAATAAAACCCATTTATTTTAAAGTTATTTCTTATCAAGTGGTAAATCCACCAATTCCCATGTTTTATTGTGTTTCAAGGCATCCAATTCTACTTTCATGCCCTTTTCTCATTACACACAATCTTTGTCCTTAGTTTTTACAAATGATTTAGGTTCCCTAATTTTAGTTAGTAACAAATAAAATGAAGATGGAGAATATATGTCAAGAGGTTTACTTACTCTTGTTGACCTTCTTACCATAGGTGTGACTGGTTCACTTTGAGCTTATCTTGGCCCAATATTCTTAGAAGACTCCATTAGGTCATTAATGACCCTATTACCATTATCTAGTTATGTAGAGGTAAATAGAGTATTCTTTAAGTTCTCTTTACTTTCTCCAAATACACTTGGAGGTATGACAAGATTTTCTTTACCAAGTGGACTTTCCACTTTCTTTTTCATAAGTTGGTCCCTATACATCACATTTTCATTAAATATCACATCACGTGATCTCATAATATTTATATCATCTAAACACCAAAAATGATAACCAAATGATCTATCACCATATCTAATGAAATATCATCTCATCAATTTATCATCCAACTTATTTCTATTTTCTTTATGAATGTGCACAAATGCTTCATAGCCAAAAACTTTTAAATGAGAGTAAGAAACACTTTTACCTATCTAAGATTCCTTGAGAATCTCACCATCTAGAGCACTAGATGATCCTCTGTTAATTAAGTAAAAAATAGTATGAACCACATCTACCCCAAAAATAGGGCAAAAACTAGCATGAAGTCTCATACTTCTAAATCTCTCCATAATTGCTCAATTCATTCTCTTACTTACCCCATTCTATTAAGGAGTCTAAGGCACTATTACTCCTTTTCAGAATCCTTCTTCTGCATAGTAGTTTCAAAATTATTTTGAGGTGTATACACCTCCATTATTAGATCTTAATCAGTTTAGCTTCATGTCTGATTCATTGTTTACAAGTGCTCTCCAAATTTTAAAGGTTCTAAATACATCAGACTTATTTTTAATACAATAAACCCATAACTTATGAGTTGCATCATCTATAAATGTAACATAATACTTTGGGCCTCCCATGATTATATAGGGTTTGGTCCCCAAACATCAAAATATACTAATTCTAATTTATTTTGTTTTCTTTCAAGCCCAACCTTCAAAAAAGAAACATTATTTTGTTTACCAAAAATGTAATGTTCACATAAATCTAAATTAATAGACTTTAAGTCTAATAACTTCCATTTCTTATGTAAAATGCTTATACCTTTTTGACTCATACGACCCAATCTTGAATGCCATAAATTAGTTTCTAGATTAGTAGAAAATAATGTAGTATTAGAATCAATAATGTAATTACTAAAATATAGTGTGCCTTCCTTTTTCCCTTTGGATACAAAAATATTACCTTTTGTTACCTTCCAAGATTCTACATTGAAAGTAAAAATACATCCATCTTCTACCAATTGACCTAAAAAATTAATATTTTTGGAAAGCCTTGGCACATGTCTTACTTATTTGAGTATCCATTCATTTCCATTGTATAACTTGATCCTTATTGACCCTTTGCCAACAATATCATAGGGTTCATTGTCTCCTAGGAAAACTTGGCCAAACTTTCCACTTACATAGGTTGTAAATAAATGGGATTGAAAGTAGCATGAAAAGATGCCCCTGAGTCAATCACCCATGACTCAACCTTTGTATCACATGACAAAACTAAATAATCTTGATACACAATAGTAGTATCACTTGAGGCAATATTTGCCTCCTAGTTATTATCATTATTTTGTTGTTCCTTGTGATTCTTTTTAGGATCCCAACACTACTTTCTCATATGGCTAGACTTTCCACAATTATATAATACAACACTTCTTCCTTTTGTCTTGGATCTATGCTTGGAAGATAAATATCTTCCCTTAGATCCATAGCTCTTACTACTCTATCTATTCTTTTGTCTCCCTCTAGATTTAACAGTTAGTGCATTGCTTGTTGAAGTGTCACCATATGTATTCCTTCTCATTTCTTTAGAGATTATGATACTAACAACATCCTCCATTTTAAGAGTATTTCTCTTAGACATGCTATTACTCACAACCATCACAAGATTATTCTAGGATTTAGGTAGGGAACATAGTAACAACAAGACCTTGACTTCTTCATCTAGTTTCACTTTCAAAGAAGTTAATTGATTTATAATAGTATTGTAATCATTTATATGTTTAAATACACTTGAATTCTCATTCATTTAAGGTTTAATAACCTCCTCATTAGTTACACCTTGTTTGTTATTGAAGGCATGTCATACAACTTGCATAAGGTGGTCATATGTTCTTCTGTAGTCTTTTCATCAGATATATTGGAGGTAAAAATTACCCCCAAGTAGAGCCCTATGGCTCCCAAATATTTTATATCCAAGACATTCCATTCCTTATCTTTTCTCTTTCCTTATCCTTTTGCCTTTCCATCAAGTGGTAGATAGAGTTCCTTCTAATACAGATAGTCAATCATCTACATCTTCCATATAATAAAATTGTCATTAAACTTATCAACCACTCTTCTTTCATCATCTACCATTGTTCAAGATCTCCCACTTGAGAAGAATTACTCTAATTCTCAGATTTTGTAAAGATTTACAACTTCAAAAATAGTACATAAAACCACACAAAGATGGATCTGATGCCACTTTTTAGGTTAAATACAAAAAGTTTCAATATTTTATTACATAAAATATTACTGAATTATCTAGATCAAAATAATTGAGCTTACAAATCTATATCAAAATCTACTTTGTAACCCATATATTAAAAATATCTAAACATGTACTTGTAAGTTAAATAAATAAATATGGAGTAAAAAATCCATGCAAAAAATAGAGAAATAAGAGATGCTAAAAAACAACATACAAAAATACTAACACAATATTTAACATGGACCACCCAAATGTTGGGCTACATCCACCAAGAAATTCAACAATTCTTATATTAAAACTTCTAAAGGAATTTATACAAGTGCTTAGCACTTCTTGCCCCTCAATCTCTTTATTAAATCACTCTAGCAACACCTTTGTCTGAAGATAAATTTTCTCTTTCTATTAATTACTACTTAGCTACATTCTTCACCTTTTTAATTAACAAATCACATCTACATATTTATTCTACCTCTTTTTCCACTTTTAAAGAGATGATCAATAAAAATAAAGAAGAACAAAATCTATTCTAACTTCCTGCGGTTACAACCTATTAAATTTTTATTTACAAAATAAGAAAGTACAAATTTGTTACAACTTCTTTACAAGATAAAGAAGTATAGATCAATGCTATAATATAATCTATTATAACTTCTTTGCAAAATAAGGAAGTACAAATCTGATCTATGATTACAATTTGTTACAACTTCATTACAAAATAAGGAAGTATATATCTAAAATGATATGCAAATTTGGAATATCTAATGTATATCTGAAATAATAATTCTACAGTAGGATCTAATTACATATAGACCAAAAGTAAACCTATATATAAATGAAAACTTTCAAACTTCTATAGACCATAAATTCCCCTTACAACCTTCTATAAATTTATAAAAACACTTATATATAGAATCTAATAACACCAGTCAGGTTATATGTTTTCTATTTTTAGGTTTCCCATAGTAGATATAAGCTTCATCTATAGGCTACCTATAGCAACTACAAGTTTTCACCTACAAGTTATTTATAACTAGTATAGGTTTCATCTATAAGCTACACACAACAACTACAGTCTTCACCTATAGGTTACCCATATCAACTACATATTTTTATCTATAGGCTACCCATAATAACTATAGTCTTCACCTATAGGTTGCTCATAGTAACTATGAGTTTTCACTTGCAGGCTGTCTATAATAACTACAATATTCACCTATAGGTTGCCCACATCAACTACAAGTTTCTTCTATAGGCTACCCATATAAACTATAGGTTTCTTCTATAGGTTGCCCATAGTAACTATAGGTCTATGGGTTTTCATTAAAATAAAATGGGGCATTATGTTTCCACATCTCCAACATTATATTTCTTCTTTCATGGTTTGTCATACCTCATAACAACTTCTTAAGGTTCATGATAACCCCAAGATGATCAACCCATCTCCAAAATTTGTGGGTAGGTATATTTATATAGGAGGGAAATGATTTTGAAGGTTTAAAGTTGATTTGAGTCCATATGGTATGAATTCATAGTCAGTAGCCTTTAATTAGGCTTAAAAGACCTAATTAGTCCTAAAGGGTGTGAGTTAGGTGTTCTCCAAAGAGAGGTAAATTATAAAACTCCCTACATGAGATATGTGATGTAAATGATTATATTAATATGGGTTGGATTTTATTTTACCTAGAATAAGGAGGTTTTCCTAAAAAAGGGCTAGTAGAAGGAAGGAGTCAAAGAGGAAATAAGTGTTAAGTGAAGAGTTGAGCCTTAGAGGTTGTGTTGAATGGTTGGATTCATGAAATTAGATGTAATTGAGTAGATATATGCTCTTATGAGTATTTTGGAATGAAAAAATCCAAGTAGAATGAATACCTATAAAAAAACATAAAAAGATTGTAAACAAGAAAGGATAAAGAGAGAGAACATGAAAATAGAGTATGAAAATAGAGAAAGATAAATTTAACTTAAACTTACAAGGAAAATATGCATAGACTAAATGTTCATAGAGCATAAGATTAACTCAAAATTTTACCTGTATTTAAGTAAATGGTGTCATCCTAACAGAGATAGATGCAATAGTGGATGGGTCAACAACTAGATCTAAATATGTAAACAATGACTATGACAAATTAAATGTTGTAAATGTTGACTATGATGAGGAAGGTACTATCATCTCTTGAACATATAAAATGACATATATTATTTAATTTTTATGTAAAGTAATTGTTAGCTAAATTAAATTTTCAAATATAACTAAAATTTAACATGAAATTTATATAAAATATACCTATATCTATGTAGTGGTTGATGTTTTCAAACCAAATATTCATGCCAAAAACTCATCACTCATTAGAATATTATACAATCCCTCTAAACCACCAATTCCATCACCATCCAAAGTTCTAGTACATATAGATCCACAAGAACTATAAGGGTGGGTTTGGGTATGCACACTAGGTGGCATATCTCTAGCATCACTCTATGATAGCATACTCATATGTTAAATGAGTGTATTAGTGAGATAACTAAGAGGATGAAGATTTTTGATCTCCAAAACCTACTAAATTATAGAGGTGATCTCATGATCAAGTGGCTTTTGGATAAATATCCATGTAAGTTGATTAGGCACATAATGTACAACTGGTCGATCCTATGTAGATCCCTTCCCTTGGCCCTTAAACTCAATAAAATAAAAATAGATCAAAATCTCATTGAGGATAAACTCATAGTAAAGTTTCCTCAAAAAATATAATGTGATCTCATGGTTGTTACATAGTGTATAGTCAAACACCATCCACCATCGATCCCAAAAATTAGTTGTGATTAATTTATGTACGCAATGATGGATTGGAAAAAATTTAGTGGTTATGAGAAATTGGACATTGGTAAATAGGTCAATGAATAGGATGCTAATGGATGCTTTTGATATTTCTTTGTTCTTGACTTAAAGTGCTAATAATTTGTCAGCATAACATTCCCTAAAATTATAACTATATGAAGTCCATCTATTAATTTGACTCATTATAAAGTTAATTTGACCTAATAAGGTCTCTAGGTAATTGGCTAGCTAGGTGTGGTGGGGGTTGGTGGAAGTGGGATCCCTCATTCTCCCAATCAACTCTTTAATTTTAAATTTATTTCAAACAATGTTATCAATTAGAACCTCCTAAATACCATGGGGTTTTGGGGAACTATAGGGGGGTTAGGTGGAGGTATAGGAGGAGGAACAAGAAGGTTTTATGGAAGGTTAGGTGGAGGGTTAAGAGGAAGAGAAACAAGAAGGATTTTTTTAGGGTTAGGAACGTTATAAGGATGGATTGTTCAAAATATAAAAATTATAACTAAAAATTAGGGTTAAACAGGAAATATTTCTATCACTTACCTCTTCTACCTTGTGTCATTATCAATAAACATCTTTGTAGGATGAGTTTGGTAGTTTCATGGCACTCTCTTATCTATTTCACCCAAAACATGATTGTGAAAGCTAGAGGAGTGCAAGGAAACATGAATTTAAAATGACAATTTTGCATTTAGGTTTTGATTTTGATTTTTTTGATACATAAGTAATGTGATCATGTTATTAACATGATTGCATTATTGAAAATAATAATAATAATAATAATAATAATAATAATAATAATAATAATAATAATAATAATAATAATACAATCACATTATTATTTAATAGAACTTGATCATGTTATACAATAACACAATCACATTATGTCTCTATAATTATAGAGCCATAATTCAAATAATTAAATCATGTTAATTAAATAACATGATCATGTTATTAATTAACACAATCATGTTACTTGAAATGTCAATGAAATTATCCCTTACCTCCATGCACTTACCCCTATCTTTATCTAAAAAATATTCTTGAGATATATATGTATGAGTTAGATTCAAATTTCCCCATATTTAAATTGGATTCATTATTCAAGGATAGGTTCTTGTGTGGAGGTTTTTTTACTTAATTTCTCTTTGACATAGGTTCTTGTGTGTAATTTTGATGTTTTTATTTCCATTAAAAAAATGAGAGCATGTTCTTGTGTTGAGAATTCTCATCCTGCTCTTTTTTTTAATGAGAGTAGGTTCTTATGTTGAGAATATATTTTTGTGCCTACATAGATGTGTTTTGATCATAAAGTAACTTTTGACATAATGACATAAAATATGAAGTAAATCTCATTGCTTAAAATTTTTATAAAATAGTTCTGACGACTATATGCCTTTATCAAGGTCAAAATATATTTTTACAAGCCTAATTCTTTATTCTCTGAGGCTATCATTACCCAAATATGATGTCATCAATGTCCTCATACATGCCAAAGGAATGAAGTGTGAGAATATTTCATAGATCATATGGTAAGTTATTTTTCTTTTTCCCCATATATAATTTTTTATAAGGAATGAAAAGTGGATCTTTATGTAATACCAAAAGTTAAAAGTAAATTTAAATGTAAATAGTAAAGTATGATACCTTAGCAAATCCTCAATATTTGTAACTTATTTCATGGTAACCAAAGTGAAAAATGTTGGGAAAAGTGTTGACAAAATTGCAGTCTTGTTATACTAAGAAAGAGGAGCATCAAAGTAAGTAACCATGCACTTTATATTTAGAGTGGAAAAATCACACGAACTACTCTATTTCACTTTTTTTTATCCCTTGACTAGCCAGTAAATTAGTTTTCTAATCAAGACTCTTATTCTAGAACTTGGTTCACTAATAAGCTAGTTTTCAAACCAAGACCGCCAACAATGCCTGAGGGTTTTCATTATTAGTTTTTTTATGTTTTTTTTATTAAAAATGATGACATATAAAATTTTAGACATATAGTATACATCCTCATACTACTTTCAAATGCATCATTGAATTTTATTTATGTTCATATTTCTTAAACATTGATTGATATAGTGATAAGACTTATTGATGTTGTTGCTTTCTTTTGTCAAAGGTAACTTAGGATAAGTTATCAATTGATTGAGGAAGTCATGGACAAATTTATCCATTAATTTTCTTAGAATGACTCATTATTATTATATTATTCTACAAAACTCAAAACAAACAAAACTTTTTCATACAAGTATAGTATCAATAGTATCAAAGAATTATAAATGTCAATAATAGGAATATTAAGAAGAATATTGTGTGTGTGTTTGTGTGTGTGTGTGTGTGTGTGTGTGTGTGTGTGTGTGTGTGTGTGTGTGTGTGTGTGTGTGTGTGTGTGTGTGTGTGTGTGTGTGTGTGTGTGTGTGTGTGTGTGTGTGTGTGTGTGTGCGCGCCTACATGGGAATGATTAATGGTTCAAAAACTAACATTATTTAAAAGTAAAATTTATAGTGTAAAAATAAGAACTCTTTTATAAAAGTTTTCCTATTATGTAAGTGGATGTAATTTTAAATGATTCCTGAATATAGATGGAATGAAATGTCACCAATTATTTTTATTTATGTAATGTGTAAAAAATATTAACTATGATTTTTAAAAGGAATATAGAGCTATATTTATAATTAATTTGTGCAAAATTATTAAATTTCTAGTAACTAAAAACATATCTAAATAATTAAATTTTGAAGGCTTTATTTTCCTTGAATTACAAATAATTTTTTCTTGACTTCTTTTACAGCTATTTTTTCTTTGTTCTTAATAAAATTCTTTTGCATATTCATCATTATCAACAATCTCTTTACTATCTTCTTATTTTTTTGGGAATTTAAAAATTAGGGGTATAGGTGTGGCAGCCCCAATGGGGTCAAGGGGTAGTGTCCCTTGCATGCTCTTGAATGGTGGAGGCCATTGAAACCAAGCTTAATTTACCCCTTTTATAACAAAAACTATCTTTATAAATGAATATATTTGGATTATTTCATGTTATTTTAGAAATTTTGATGAAAATATATAATTCATACTATTATTCAATATTTGCATCACTCAAAATTGGTTATATACTTAGCCTCATATTACTATATGAAAATTTAGTGTTTTGACTTGCATGTTGATGTTGCCAAAAATGTAAGTCTGATTGTTTTTATACAATAGTCATTTTTTCAAATGCATATTTATTTGTGGAGAAATGATATATAGAAAATTAAAATAGAATACAAGAAAACATCCCTGAAATATTACTAGATAGCCACAATTCTATGTACATTTATTAGAGAACTTGGCATGCCCAATACTAGGACATGAGTGTCTTTTAGTATAAAAAATTAAGAAATTAGTATCATAAAATCTTTAGAATTTTTTTATATTATTGGAAAAGAAAGAAGCAGGGTCTAGGGGTGGTAACCCCTAGTAGGGACAAGTAAGACTAGATTACCCCTTTTTCTATTTATAAAACCCTTTAATCCCTAAACAAAAAGATTAAATTTGTTGATATTTTTATAAATCCTTAGAAATAATTAATTTTTCCTATCATAATACTTCAAATTAGAGATTAATTGCATGGTTAAAAATAATGCATTTGAATACAAATTGATATTCCACAAGCTTATAAAAGACTGATTTGTGCAATTTTTATCTTGTTGGAAATTGTTAATTTTATATTTTTTAATTCAAACTAAATAGAAAATAATAGATAGTAAAGATATATCATGTAGGATACATTTTTAAACCATGCAATATCATTTTTACCATATGAATTTAGGCATGAGACATGATCTATGAGGATCTTGTTTAAAATAGATAGAGACTAATTTAATATAGATGTTCACCTATTTTGTAGTAACATGCATTTTTTATATATTCCCCTTTTTTCAAAAACTCATGCAATTAGGTTATACACACACACACACACATATAATAATATAAAATATATTTGTTTGTGTGTGTGTGTGTGTGTGTGTGTGTGTGTGTGTGTGTGTGATAAACTAGTATTGAGAACAGCATAATTAAATTTTATGAGTGTTTTCGGTTATAAATTATTATAAAAAAACATTGGTGCTTTTCATGAAAGTAAAATCTTTTTTATAGCTTCTATCAGATGTTATTGCTATAGATCAAAAAGAATAAAAAAAAATTTGTAAAAAATTAGCAATCAATCTAATAGAAATGAAATTTTAATATTTTCTAATAAGAGAAATAACCTGAAAATTCACATGTGCTAAAAATAATGATGATCAAATCAAATGATAATGTAAGACTTACCTTTAATTTTTGGATGTGTTTATATTGCCCATGAAAAATGTGGAAAAATATTTCAATTTGTGTGTATGATGTGATACCTAATACATTTCGTGATCCATTCCAATAATTTCATGATGTTTTCACTTCATGTTGACTATATTGAAAATCAATTACTTTTTTTAGCAAAAGTAGGATCTCTTATTTTGAATAGAATCTACTTCTACCATAATCTGGTTACATGTAATATTTTGGATGATTGATTTTTGCATAATATCTACATGATTCTTTCAAAAAACTGTCAATCATGAAAGGAATAAATATAGTAGAAAGGTTTTCAAAATTATTTCCACATTATCATGCATAACAATTATTTCTATTAGCTAAACTAGATTTAGAATGGCGTCAGATCTACCAGATAAAATCATGAGTGTCTTAAAGTGGAGAAATAGTTCATTTTCAACATGTACATAATTTTATAGCTTTAACCTCTCAAACATAGTGTTTTTATCAACTATTACTACATTAGTAATTATTGAAAATAAATTGTTTTTCCCTAAGAGATTAAATATCCAACATTATTTTGACTCAGGTGTCTTACTTTAGTAATTATGTGAACTGGATTACAAACCCATTTTGTTAATTTAGTAGAGATCAACAACATGATTTTATCTTATTTATTTTTAAAAATTAAGTAGTTGGTGATGTCTAATTCTTTCAATTCCATCTCTTTGTGACTTTAACCATCCCTTTTTAAATTGTAGTCATCTGAAAATTTCATTCCCAATCTACATCAATTGTTAACTCTTCCTTCATGATGTTAATAGTTATATTTGCTCTACACAATAGTGATATTATGTATGGGGTTTTTTGTATTTAGACTAAATTCCTAATTGTAAAAAAAAAAATTATAATCTATGTTTACATTAAAATAAAGTCTAATCTATTTTATAGGAAATTAAATTCTAAAATAATCATCAACTAAGTATCTCCTATGACAAAATTTTCAAAAAGACATTATCTCTCACTATGAACTTTGTTTATCTACTACCACTAGAAAATTCTTTTAGAAAAATTTTAATCTCCTAATAAAACCATGTTCCCCAATAATGATGCCAAAAATGAAGGGAGTCATCAATCCTCTTCATTAAATAATGTCAATCTAGGGTTGGTGTCCAAAATAAATATCAAATAGGAGAAATATATCTTTGAAAAACATTCCTTTCTACCACACTCCATACTTATAAAAAGTGAAAAACACTCTTACAAAAATTAAATCACATGTGCATGATATTAAATCACACTTGTAAGAAAATAAATTGATGAACTGAAAATAAATGATAAACAAATAAAACACCTGTAAATTCATAACAAATTGTAAAAAATAATAGTTACAGACATAAAGAAATAAGATAATAATTTACAAGAAAATAGTTACACAATAAAGAATTAAAAATGCATTGATCCATCTTCTTTGGAATGAATGGCCAACCCATTCCATAGAAGAGGATTTATTCAAAACACAAAATTTAAAATAGATTACTTAGAATGATGGAGAGAAAAATATATTGATTTCTTACATTTAGATATGAGAGGTTTGATTTATAATCTCATGCTTCTAACCAACACCTAATTTAAGAGTAACAACGTTAGATATTCTATCATATCTCAATCTTTACAAAATATGGAGACAGATATTTATTATAAGAATAAAACATAATCTCGATCCCCAAAAAATATGGAGAGAGTTATTTATTGAAATTAAAGTATACAAATCTATATTTAGATATAATATATGAATATAAAGTCTATATATAGAAAGACTCTAAATGGAAAACATTATTATGATAGTTGGAAATGATTTTGGTCATCTTATAATACACCAATAATAATTAAATACTTTAAAATATTTTTTAAATGACTCTATGGTCATTCTATCATAGTCTATAATAAGTTTGTCAAATTCTATAGCTCATTTATATAAGTTCATAGCTCATCTATGGAAGTCTATAACTCAGATGTAGAAGTTTGTAGCTTACTTGTATAAGTCTATAGCTTACCTATGGAACTATCTTGCTTGTATAAGTTCTTATCTTACTTGTGGAAGTTTGTATTTCACCTATGAATAGACTAGGTGAGTCCACAACTAGTCCATAACTATAGAATGGGTGAGTCTGAAGCAAGTCTGTAGCTATAGATTAGGTGATCCCAAAGATAGTTTCTAGCTATAGACTGGGTGAGTTTGAAGCTAGTATATAGATTGGCCAATGTACTAGATTTTCTTTAGGATCTACTGTAGAAGACTTTGAAACTACTCCAACATTATTCTTGAAATGGTGACTCTTCATACTCTATCTTTTCTAACTTAGTATGGACTATACATGCACATATTGACATTTTTTTCCTGATAATACTTAGAAATAGATAACAAATAAATAATAATGAATTATAAATAAATAACCATGATATGTACTTTATATTTTATTTTAAATAAACTATAAGTTCAGAAACTACATTTGGATCAACTTATTATGCAAGAGAAAAGGATTTTATTTCATGGATATAGTGAGCCATGTTTGAGGATTATCATGGAGTATTATGGCCCTCTTCCCATTTTTCCTAGTTATGAAACCATTGTTTAATTGATCCATGCTCAAGAACCTCAACTTATTTGGAAACATCATAAACTTGGGAATTTTGATTAAAAGGACCCTCCTTTCAGCAAATTCATTACTAGCATTGATCCTAAAACAAATCCCATTTCCTCTCTCCCTAATGTTCTATATCATTTCCAAGATGAAAATGTTATGCTTATTGAGGAAACTAATAGAATCTAATATGGTAACCCATCATGCCCTTGACTAATCACAATCTCTAGAGAACTTACACTAACTAAACATGATAAATTTAGTTTATTATTTGATAAATAGCATGAGACTTTCACTTGGTCCTATAAAGGCATGTCTAAAATTGAACTTAGCATCATGGTAAAATATCGTCACCTATTCTGACATCAAACCCATGTGACAAAATTAGCCAAAATACCATTCTAAATTTTATAACTAATGCCATAAATAAATCATTAAACTTCTCAATGATAAATTTATAAAACTTGTGGGCTATTCATAATTGGTTTCAAACATTTTCCCTACTTGGAAAAAATTCACCATGGTTAGTTACATTTGCATCAATTTTTGTAACCTCAATCTTAATTTTCCCAAGGACAACTTCCATTTACCTTCCATATATGCCATCATCAATTACACTACTATATATGAAGTGTTGTCCCTTATGGATGGTTTCTTAGGTTATAATGAAATTCACATTGCCCCTAAATATCAACATAAAATAACTTTAACCACAAAATAGGGCATCTATTGTTATGTTAAAATGCCATTTGGACTAAAAAATGCAATAGATACCTATTAGTGTGAAATAACCCACATTTTATATGACCTTATCTATAATATTTTGTAAATGCATGTGGATAAACTCATTTCCATGTCTAAAATCTTTGAAACTCATATTTTCAATCTTGTTATCATCTTTGATCACCTCATCAAATATAAAGTTAAACTAAATCTTTAAAAATGTGTCTTTAGAATCACATATAGTGAATTTCTAGGGTTCTTAGTCTCTCTTCATAACATTGATGTTGATCCTAATAATAAATATATTATTAACATTCATATCCCTCATTCCATTCTAGATATTCATACTTACCTTGGCAAGCTTGGGGAAATAAGATGATTTGTCCCTAAAATGGCTTAGGGACACATATATTATGTTAAATCTATTCTAAAGAAAGGTAATGATATTGAATGGATGAATCCTTGTCAAAAATCATTTGATAATATGAAAATATTTTCTTTATCTACCCACCCTTTACCCACCTTCTAATAATTGTCCTTTAATCTTATATACTTCTTCCACACTCATATCAATGGGGGCAATGCTTTCCTAACAAGATGATACCAGAAGAGAATACACCATCTATTATATTAGTCAAAGTCTCATTAACTATGAAATTTTGTATGCAAAAGTATAATGTGATTATCTCTTTATATATTTATAGCTATAAAGGTCTTTCATTATATGCTTTATCAAATGACTTATGTTATCATTCATTATAATCCACTCTATTACTTCCTATCTAAATCCTTTCTTCTTAGAGACAAAATAGGCAAGTGGATGGTATTTCTAATGTAATATTATTTTTGTATTATTACACAAAAATCTATCAAAATACAAATCATTTCTGACCAACTCATAACAACTCCCATACCTACTACTGACCACCTTCAAGATAGTCTCCATGATGAAAATATCCTCTATATCAAAGGTATTAATCAAGATACATATATTAAATATTACATCCATAATTTAAATGATAATTTTGAATCCAATATTTTAGAAGAGTCCTCTATCCTTCCCAATACTATAAGTATAAATTAGTCATCGAAGAACTTCCTAAAATCAATGTTAATTTACATCAAGATACTTAGACCCTTCATTTTGATAACATTAAATGCCTTTAAGGAGATGGCTTAGGTTGTATCCTTAGTATTCCTCTTAGTAAAATCATCCCTTTGTTATTTTTCATTACATTTCATGTCACTAACAACATGGAAAAATATGAAGCATTAATCCTAGGCATGAGAGTGGCACTTGATTTTGACATTACATATCTACATGTTTTGGGTGACTCCCAACTCATTTTTCAATAGGTTAATGGTTATTATAAAGGAAAAAGTTAAAATATAATTTATTATCATCAAATATCCACTACCCTTGACAAATAATTCACTTCTTTTACCATCGATCCCATTTCTCAAGATCAAACTTATATCACTAATTTACTTATTTCTTCACCATCTCTTTTTCATCTAGACCAAGTTCTTATGGATTATACCTTTCATATTCAAATAATAAATTACCCATATTCCATTTAATCATAATATTCACTTAAATGTCATATTGAGTCTATCACCATTCAATATAGCCCATGGTACAAAGACATCACTCATTTTTCCTGAGCATCAAACCTATCCTCCAAACATGAATTCCTATGAAAAGACTTAAATTCACAAATAAGATTTCAAATATTTATTTCAATATAACATAATTTATTATCAAAATTTTGAAGGTACCATGGTTTATAATGTTATGAAATAATAGGTTCCTCCTCTCCTTAAACAAGCATAAAAAGGAATTTTATGGTGGTCATTATAGTAGACACACTACAACATGTAAATGCTTATGCATGGGTTAATTTTGGGATACTAATGAAAATGATGCCATTGAGTTTTCTAAAAAATGTAACACATGCTAAATTCATGATGATATAATTAATTTTACTCCTAATGAGCTCCAAACTATGGAGTCTCCCTAACCATTCTCAATGTGGGGATTAGATCTCATCAGTAAACTACCTAGATCACAAGATGGGCATGTCTTGATCATCACATATACCTATTATTTTATCAAATGGGTCAAATACATTCCTCTCTCCAATATCACTAGAACCACCATTTATAAATTCATCCTTAATCAAATCATTTGTCACTTTTGTGTTCCTCATGCTATCATCTCTAATAATAGTAGTAATTTCAAAAATAGAGATGTTAAATAGCTGTGTGCTAAATTCAAAATCAATAACAAATTATCCACACCATACCATACATAATATAATTTAAAATATAAGGCCACTAATAAAATTTTCTAAAATATAATCATTTAAACTCGCAAGGATTGTGATCTTCATTTATATATTGCTCTTTAGGCCTATCACACTAGCATACACACTGCCATTGGGGTAATGCTATTTTCTCTAGTATATGGTTATAAATCCATCCTCCCATTAAAATTTGAGATTACCTCTCTTCATATATATCTTCATGGTATCATAAATGATGAGTAATTATGTGAATCTCATATTCATGTTTTTGATCTTCTAAATGAGCACCATCTTTTTGCTTTACAACATTACAACCAATACAAGGGTCACATCATCAAACAACATAACAAAAGGGTTAAAGTCCATAATTTTAAAGCTGTTGATATTATACTTACATTAAACTACACTAATTAAAAAGAGAGAAAATATGCCTAAAAATGGTGGTTACCTTAGTAAAATAAATTCTTGGTATGAGCACCTATCACCTTCAAACTAATACAGGCCATATTTTCAAAGATCCCACAAATGCACAATTTTTAAAGAATTTTTTTTTTAGATATTTCCCTTCTTATCATGATTTCTATATGCTATGATTATAACACTTTTTATAGGTTATTTACATGGGTCTCACCCTTTATAGTAATTATCCTTCCAAAAACCTTAGTTCATCCTTTTTTGTCCTTTAATTTCTATTTTCTCATGAGTTACATTGTAAAACTATGGATAAGACTCAATATTCCTCATTATTTCCTTTTATTCTCAAATTTTATTTATTTTACATTAATGTTTACACCCCATGGGTTTTTCCTTTGTGAGTTGTATTATAAGACCATATATATGACCATCCTTCCTTAAAAATACCATATTTACATTATTTTTCACTTGCTTTGTACACTCTCTTGGGTTTTTATTTTATGAATTACATTGTAATAACATGGATAAGACTAGGCCTTCCTCATAAAGTCACCATATTTAATTAATTAAGTGTTCTTTTTATAGAGTGTGTTTTCAATCATTACAAGTCTATGATATCATGTTCTCGACTTTCGATTTTTCTTATTTTATATTAAATATTTACACAACAATAAAGTGTTATCATTTTTCCCTCCACTTACCACATTAATATGATAAGGAATCACACATCACTGTCATTGTATCACTTTTTCCCCTTTGTCACATTTTTTGTGACTTCAAGTAATTCCAATTATTTCATGTTTCATTCCTATTGACTTCCCCTGCTTTCGTTCCACTCAAGATAAACCAAGGTCAAAGTCAATATAACACTTATTTCACTTGAATTAACAAGAATCTTAGACACTATGCTCTCTAAGTTCCATTTGTTAGCCACCAAGTCCAAAGTCTTCAAATGATAGTCATATTTAGAACCCATGTTTGGTTCTCTGAATTAGTATGGAAGAACATAAATATCCACATAAATTTAAAATCCAAATCATTTCAAACAAAATTAAATGATACAAAAGGTAACATACAAAGTCAAAACTCAAAATCACACCAAAAGATGTGATTAATAGCACATTTATTATCTCTAATCAAAGCTCAAACTATATAGTTGGCATAAAAATAGAGCCAAGGCCCATTTGGGTATGGTATTATAGTATATTGGAATAGGATAATTCATAAAAACACTATGGTGATACCTAATTTCTCATGAAATTACCTAATGTTCATATTATACCAATGACTTTATAAGGGGTCCTAAGGAATGGGGAAAGCTTTGTGGGAAGGTGGGTAAATTTTAATTTTCATGAATAGAACCTTCATGGCATTATATTCAAACTTAATTTGTTGACACTAAATTTTCATGGCTAGGAGAAGCTCTTCAAATTCCTTAATGTCAAAATTTCTCTTGTTTTGATAAACACAATTTGGCTGTTTTGACTTCGATAAAGAGTTTCTCTATCTTGTTTTTTATTTCATTATCTCCTCCACCCATTTAATTTCCCCCTTGAAATGAAAATGTGATTCTAAATCTATTTTCTCTATTCTATATTTCATTTTCTTCACATTTTAAATCATGCTATCAATACTTTGTTTTAGTTTTATCTATCTTTAGAAAAAATAATATGTTTTAGAAGCTATGGATTATTTTTGTTACACAATGGCTTGACATTTATAGACTTAATTTTATTTATTTTCCCATTTTAAAATATTTTAATACTTCTTTTGGGACACCTAAGTCCATTTTTACTTTCTTGTACACTTTCCATTATTGAGTGGGGTTGGCTTGTTACTTCTCACCAATGTTGTTTTCCCTTTCATGCACTTTTTTACATTGATGATTGAGTATGGATTATTAATACTCATTCATCAATGTTGTTTTACTATTTATTACCCATATTTATTTAGGTAAGGATTTTTACTAATTTTACATTGATGTCTGATTACCATTTTTGACATGCATTCTTGGTTTGACTTGGTGAGTTCACCTTTCTTACTTAATATTTAATTGTTTGAGTTTTTGGTCTTTAGTATCTTTGGATTTTTGGCTACCTAATTTACTCTAAATTTTGTCTTGGTCATTTGTTCCTAACTTAGCATTTATCACCCCAGATTTCCAAATTCCCAAGTACATCTCATCTACACCACATCATTTATCTTGTCTTTCCTATATTTTTTTGTTTTTGCTCTTTAGTTTTATATCCTTGGGTTTGTCAAAATTGGTTTTTGTGCCCTCTATCATCAAAACTACAAACATAGTAGACAACCATCTAGTGATAAAGCTAAGTAAAGGTATGCATATATTACTTTTATTTTTGGTTATTTTCCTTTCATTATTTTACTTTCATTCATTTTATACTTTAAAATACTACATTTTTTTAGCTTTAGTGTTATGTGTTGCTATGATCTTTTATCGAAGCACCATCCCCTATTGCACTTGACTAACATGTGAGGAAAATTGAGTGGGTAATATATATATATATACACACACACATAATAATTCTAAACTTTATCAATTATTGATTCTTTCTCTCATTAAATAACCTATCGAGTCTCAATCTCTCAAAGTACATGCCATAAAGGGTGCATCGAGAAAAGAATGGGTAGACCATTGATGTTTCACAATATTGTTGTCCCATATACTACCATTTTATATCAATCTAATCTTCTCTAATAACACTTCCCTAATATTTTCCTCCTCCTTTACAACCTCTTCTATCCATATTTTGCTTTCATTAGCCCTTCCTTAGCCTAAATCCCTTTCTAATAGTTTGAATTACACTTTCAGCCACATCAACCTTATACTTTAATTGATAAAACTCATTACCCCTGGTTGACTTAGACCAAGACCTAATATTTTTTTGTCAATAACAATATATATTTGATTGGGCCAAAACTATTGGCTAAAATTTTGGAAAGGTTTAGGTTTAGATTCATCTATATATACACATTCATTTAGTCATTTATAAAGATATAATAACATTTAATTATTCGTCTATTCTTCTTATAATATTCTCTTCTTACATTCTACTTGAGGAGTTATAGCTTAGGGTTTACACTTTGGTAAGAATCTTTTATTGTGGAAACATCTTGGATGCTTTGGCCTTTCTTAGTGATCGTTACAAATAATAACAACACCTTGTGAAGCACCTTTTTCCAAGGGAGAGATTGAGTCTCGATGTGTTCATTTTAAAGGTAAGTATATCTAACTTTACTCCTTTATTTTATTATATAGAAGTAGCATAAGTAATGGATTTTGAATATATTTCTATGTCCATGTAGTAGGGTTTTACCTATACATAGCTTTATTAGGATTATCTTATGAATGTTTAAATTTATGTTTACTCACTGCCATTTTGTCCAAAAATCATTGGTGAGCACTATATTAGACTTTTTTTTACTTTTCATATACTTGGTGAGTATTAAAACATAGGACCTAGCTAGGGTTATTACAATGTTTTACTTCACTAAAGTGTTTGTAACCCTCCCTAGTTATTTTATTAGGGTAAGAGATCCCTTGGTTAGGTCTAGCTATTCCTTCTTGTTCATGTCCCTGAATATATAATGTACCAACAATCAAAAGTATAAGTAGGATTTATCTTCTTAAAGATAGGATTAATTAATAGATCGGTTGCATTTCCCTTTGCATACAATATTCACATTTATTTTCTCTTTGATTGGATTTACCTATAAACTATTTTTATATAAGTTTAAAACTAATTATCTACTATTTTGAAGGGTTAGAGGATGTTTTTTTTACAATCCCTATCTATTATTTACAAATATCATGGCATGAGTGGATTTCCCCAATACTCATAACCATAATATAGAGATAAACACATATTTTAATTTTAATGTACCTCATCATATTTATTAAATGTATAAGTTTCCCATTTTTATTGAACCTTAGAAAGTTAGCTAACCATCTAATTTTTTAGTGCACTAGCTAGTGGTTAGCTCCATGAAGTTACTCTCAACTTACTCTTGAAACTGGGTTTAGTGGACTATGAGAACAATATTTCCTCCATAGTCATTGCTATGAAACATCAAGATAAATTATTCAATAGACAAGTGAGTATTTTTGAGAGCCTAAAAATTAATCACATACTTTTAGCACATCTATAAGAATTTTATTTTATACAAATAGATAGTAATATAAATACTTAAAATTTTAATTTTTCGCTTGCTATTGTAATCTTTTGGTAGATTATATCATCCAATGTTGACATAGATATATGATATGTGTTCCAATAATATCGACCAATGTCAATATAATTATATATTGAAAAGACTACATCAAAACATTAGATATAGTTTACTAAGTTTATTCTATTCTCCTTCTATTTATTAGATTGCATCACCTAAGATCAATATAGTTTAGTCATAATATTGTTATTCCCCCCCAGATCTAACTACATCAAATAAAATTGATATATTTTTAACCTTAACCTTTTAATTTGTGTAACTAAATACACTAGGATCTATATAGTACATTTCATGGTCATTATCATTCTCTATTTTTACCAATTACATTGACCAAGATTGATATAGTTTTACTCTAATTTTCTCAATCCATGTAGCTACATCAGTCTTAGCTAACCTAGTCTATTTTTATAGCCACCATCTATGCTATATTTTTCTTATACTCCATTGACTTCATTAACATATTTTACCCAAAACTACTATATCATGTCAAGTTGAGAGCATTAATTTGTTATAATTAATCACATATTCTATTAATTATATAATTTAATCAACATCATGAAATAACCTATTAGAATATTCCTTGATAGTCTTAACCCATTAAAATTTTACATAAGTTTATCCTTCTTACATATCTTACCCACTAATGAAGATCACACTTCATGGTGCAATTACTCCCAATAAATATCTATATCTATCAATAGTAACATGGTGTTAATGACACAAAATGATGACCTGGATGACTCACATATCTTAAAAAACCTAGATGATAATACTAATTTTACCTCAAAAAAGAATGGTACTTTATCCAAAATTATTTACTTTACCATTAGATTAATCGATTCTAAATTTTCTAACTTCCCTCTTAGGAATCCTCAAATCAATAATCTAGTAAATGCACCTCCTACCATTATCGAGACTCCCTTCTCCTAATAATCAAAATCCACCAATCAATACAAATCATATTATTTCATAAATGATTCAACAAATGAATTTTATGCAAACAAATAAAAAATACCAAATGTTCCAAATGAAAATTTGTATCTTTAAAATGGCAATCTGACATCCGATCATCTTACTTCAACATAATCTATATTTTTTTCACCTCCTCTTTTAAATTCTAATGGGAAATGATTCATCAACCAATTATGCATTAAAAATGCTTAAACATATTTACAATTATCCTTTAGTTCCTTTTATTATATCTATAGACACTAGTAACATTTATTCAACAATGACATATGATGGGACTAATGATCTAACTATTTTCCTTAAGTCATTTGGTAATCTTTACAAGGAATGGGTATAACCTAATATCATCATTAATAATAAAATTTTTATCAAAAAATTCAAAGGAGATGCTCTATAATGGTATACCCAGCTCCATCAACATTCCATTTTATAAATTAGAATACTTAGTCAATGCTCTAGTTAAGCAATTTCAACAAATTAATTTTCCTAAATATAGCCTTATCCATTTCATAAATGATAATAAATCACTTAAAAAATATGATCATACCTTTATAAAACAATGGAAATCATTATCTCATAAATTATATCATAGTATGAGTGATGATAATCTCTTCCAACTATTTATCACTACTTTAAAACCTTATCTTCAATAGGTTCTAATTTTCTCTCCCCAAACTTTAGAAGATATTTTTGTTCAAGCCAAAATACAATATTTTCTCATGAATCAATTTAAACTTTATCATAGTTTCATAAAGGATTATTTAAAAACATAAACTAATGAAATAACCATTAGCAATTCTAAATACATACCCCCTCAAAATAAAATGAAAGAAAACCAATCAGATATTAAAATTTTCTGTCACCCACACCTAAACTATAATAAATGAGGAAGTTATTACCTCCATAAAAAAATTCATTCACACTACTACCACTCATCCCTCATGGTATGATCATAATAAATTTTGTTTATTCCATGCTGATATTGGTAATTCTCATGAAACATATTATTTTACAATTTTTTTGATTGTATTCATGTTAATAGGTGTTTTTGATCATGATCCTATGATCAAGACTTGTCATGATAAATACCTTAAATATTATCAAAAGATATTTTTTAATAAATATACCAATCATGAATCTAAAAAATGTTCTTCCAACCCTAATATGCAACATCTAAATGGAAATGTTTGTGATATTGGTGTTAATTATGATTAGTATTATACCAATTCTCAATATGTGAATGCAGATAAAGTCAATTATCATCATAATCAAATAACTTGTTAAATATATTATAACTAATCCTCTATCATATATAGAACAAACCACTAGTAATGATCCATATCCACACATGGAACCTCAACCTAGTTCCACTATTCCTACAAATAACACCATTTATAATCAACCTAAGCCTAATGAAAATTCCTATTCAAAACCACATTGGAATTTATTGGATGAACTTAACTCCATCCATTCCAAAATTCCACTAATGGAATTAGTCAAAACCTCTTCTTATCATCAAAAATTCCTTATGTAATAATTAAAATAGATTGATTAACTATCATCCAATGATTATGACATAAATAATTTATCTTCTAATGGCCTCCTACCCATATAAATTCACTCTATTGAAACCATCTCTTCTTCTAAAAATCCTACCATAGCATTGTCTAAACCTGATATGATTAATGATGTAACTCTCTTTTGATATTATGATCCACCACTTATTATAAAAAACAAAATTAATAATACCTTAATTAGAAAAGTCTTGGTAGATGAAGGTTCAAGTATTAATGTAACATCTCTTAGCTCATCCAAAAAATTAGGTACTCCAAATAAAACCTTAAATACCCTTGCCTTAATTTCCATGGAAATTAAAACCAACCAAAAACCACTTGTTTGTATATGAATTCCCCTCACAATTGGACCCAAAAAAATTCAAACCAAACTAATGGTCCTTTATCTTCCTTTATCCTATAACATGAGTTTTGGACATCTATGGACTCATCATCTGAGAGATATTACATCTTCTAATAGCCAATGTATAAAATTATCTATAATGGAAAATGACATAAGAATGAATTAGACCCAAACCCTTGGAGAATCCAAATTTCAAATCCTAAATCCTAGTACCATGTTCCTAGGATTGCTCATATTAATAGTCATGATATGCCTAGATTCACAAAAATGCATTTTGATTTACATGTCGATCTTTTAAAATATTATGATGATGAACCCAATGAATTGAAAAACATTTGTAATACCACTCAATTACCTCATATATATTGGAATGGATATTTCCTTCTTTGCTTCCATTAAGATTGCACCATTATTTTAATTGATGGCATATTTGATATTCTTCCCTAATGAAATGCATATGAATCCTCATATGCAAAATATGATTCACATTTCAATGAATATGGGGTATAAAAATTCTTTTAGGACCCTTTATCCATTTATCCTTATAATTTTAGAAACATAATTGTATCCACTATCGATATGCTTACTAAAACTAATATATGTACTTTTTATCCATCTTATGATGATGCCTACATTATGGCCCAATCCCAATCATGAGACTTGGATGCAATGCACTATCAAAATACCTTAGATAAAATACACACTTTCAAATTTGATGTTCATGTTATTCATATATCATCTAATATTAAATCTAAAATTGAAGTTTATGTACCTCCTACCAATCCACCCTTAAAAGATACTTCATGGATTATCTAAGAAATATTTAAACTTACAACATTTGATGATATTTATAAAATTTATGTTGTTCAATCCACTCTTTTAGATATAAAAACTATTGAATAGATTAATAATTTTCAAATTGTATCACATATTTTCTATGGTATCGATCAATGTAACATAATTTAATCACTATTCTTTGACTACTTTAGTCATAAATAATACCTAGATGTTACAATTATTTTTGATTCATTAATTCTAATAACATCACTTTAGCAATATGATATAATCAACCATATTACTACTATTTATCCACCTTTAGAGTTTTTATTAATACCATTAAATAAGACTATTATTATCAAACTGATACCAATAACTTATAATCTTTATCTTTTACTCAACATCTCGATATTACCTTAAATTCTAAGGCTAATACCATAAGCCAAATACATTATAAGTTTTACAACCAAGGTAATTGAATTTTATATATTTAAGTATATGTTTAATACTATTAACCTTTACCAATGGTTACCAATGTTTAAGATATTTTATAATTACTATGTGGTCATGATCCTCAACTTCGCCACCAAAATTAAAAGATTGGCCATTTTTAGAATAAGGATCCTTTCTTTAATAATTTTGTTTTTAGTATCGATCCCAAATTCATCATATCTACAAGTTTTTTCTATCTCCATATTAATTCAAAAATGTAAATTCCATGCTTATCAAATAGACTATTTCAATCAATTATGGTACCACAGACACTCATTGACCTATTCTTGTTTCCAAATAAATTAATATTAAAGAATGTGATAACAATAACATACCCTTAGAAAAATACCATGGATCTTTTTATTGGTCATAGAAAGACATGCTTGGTATCAATCCTAGTTATATGGTTCATAACATCATCACCTATCCTGATGCAAAACATGTGCATCAAAATCAACACAAATTTATTCCTTAGACTTATACCTTATGTCACAAATAAATTATCCAACTTATAGATGCTAATTTCATACAAATCTTATATACTCATAATGGGTTTCCAAAAATTTTAATTTTCACAAAATAGTCACTATGGCTACTTGCATATGTATAAATTTTATAATCTTATCTTATCATGTCCCAAAGACAACTTTCCTTTAATATAAATCAATTCCATCATCGATTCTATGGATGCTTATGAAATTTTAGCTCTTGTGGATGGTTTTTTGGGTTACATCCAGGTTCATATTAATCATAAAGATTAAGATAAAACTATATTCACCATTGAATGGGTAAATTATTGTTACATTTGAATTCCCTTTGGTCTTAAAATTTTTGGAGCTACTTATCAACATGAAATGACTCAAATTTTTTATGACCTAATTCATTAAATAGTTGAAACTTATGTAAATGATATTATTGTAAAATTAAAATATTGTGAAAACATATTCATGACCTTTATATCATCTTTTATTGACTCATCAAATTCAAATTTATAATAAATCCTTAAAAATGTTTTTTTGGTGTTACTTCTAGAAAAAACATAGGATTTTTAGTATCCCTTAGAGTGATTGATGTACATCCCACTAAAATCAAAGCTATCATAATAATGTCTATCCATCATTTCATTATATATATATAAATATATCTTGGAAAACTCGGTGCAATCTAATAATTATTTCCCAATAAGGATTATTGCATCTACTCAATCAATTCACTTGTTCTAAAATATATTTCTCTTGAATGGATCAACACATGTATAAAATATTTTGATAACATGAAGGGATAATTAATTCATACTCATACTCTTTGACCACCTTATAATAAATTCCCCCTCATATTATATAATTCATATAACCCCATATCAATTAGGTCAATTCTCACTCAAAAAAATGAAACAAGCTGAGAATATTCCATATATTACATCAATATAGCTTTAATAGACTATGAAACACATTGCACAAAATTATAACATGATTGCCTGACTATATAATTCATGACCAAAAATATTTGACATTATATTATCTAACAAACTAATTATTTCATTGTACATTATGATCCACTTTGCCATTAATTTTCCAAATCTTTCCTACCTAGAGATATAATTGGCAAATAGATGGTTTCCTTAATGGAATTTGACTTTGAGAATTTTTACACAAAACTTAGTTAAATTGTAAATGATTTTTTATCAACTCAATACCACCCATATACCAATTACTAATCACCTTCAAGATATTCTTATTGATGAATGTATCCTTTATATCGAATGTTTAAATCAAGCTATTTCACTCAATGACTATTTTAATAATTGTACTATTGGTCTTGAAGCACAAAACCTAGAAGACCCTGATACTTATATTTCTAAACCTAAATCCAAAGTTATCATTGAAAAATTACCCAAAGTTAAAATTGATTTTCATTAATAAACTTGGACACTTTAATTTTATGATGTCAAATTCCTCTAGGGAGATGGCATAGGTTGTGTATTAGCTAACCCCCATGCTAAAATCATACATATAGATTTTTGATTAAAATTCAAAGTCACTAGTAGCATGTATAAATATAAATCTCTCATCTTAGGGATGAAATAAACCATATATTTAGACATCCCATATTTACATGCCTTAGGAGACTCACAACTCATATGCCATCTAGTCAATGGTGATTATCAATTCAAAAGTGAAAATATTATTGTACATCATCAACTTGATATTGATATTTCCAAATAAATCACATATTTAATATTGAAGTAATCCCATGGGAGGAAAATGTGTAGTTAATTTTCTTTATTAATCAACCTCTCTCTTTCACCCTCATCAAACACTTTATGATTTAAAATTACTCATTCATATGAGGAATTCACCATCAAATTTACAATCCAATAATGATTATCATATTTTCTAGATTGGGGTTGTCACTACTAGATAGATCTCATGACACAAAAACAACATACAATTAATTAAAGATCATACTTATCCTCTAGTTTCTAACTCTGATGAAAATACTAAAATTTACAAGCAAACCTATAAATATGTCCTTCGATATGACATCCTGTATTATCATAGTTATGAATGTATATTGATCCATTATGTAACTCAATATTAGTTTACTACCCTTATGTAACAATAACATGGGGGAATTTTATGTGGTCACTATAGGAGACAAATTATATCCTATAAATGCCTACGTATGGGATAATTTTGGCCTACTCTTAAAATATATGCCATTACATAAAAAAAAAGTGTCATCCTTTCTAAATACATGATGATCTGATTCATTCTCCTCTAGATAAAATTCAAATATTGGAGTCTCCTTATCCATTTTCTATGTGAGGGTTAGATCTAATTAAAAAAATTACCTTGATCACCATATGACAATGTATTCATCATTATGAGCACTATATATTTTATCAAGTGGGTTGAAGTTATACTTCTTGTAAATGTTATTGGTATCAATACTTCAAAATTAATTATTAATCAAATAATATGTCATTTTGGTATTCTTCACACAATCATTTTTGATATTGGTGGGAAATTCAAAAATAAAGACATGAAACAACTATGTGAAAAATTAAAATTACACATAAATTATATACACCATATCACCCTTAGTGTAACGATCAAGTTGAAGCCAATAATTATTCAAATTTATCACTTTGATTTGAATCTCAATATTTATACTTCACTTTGGACTTATCGTAACAAAATTTTTACTAAAATTGGGGAAACTCCCTTCTCATTAGTATATGGTTTCGAAGTTGTCTTACCACTAAAAGTTGAGTTACCTTCATTACACATTTCTCTTCATGGCATCATTTATAATAAATAAATTCATGAATCCCATATTCAAGCCTTATAATTCATACATAAACGACATATGGGTGCATTACAACATTACCTCTAATACCAAGCTCGTATTGTTAAATAACACAACAAAAAGTTCAAAATCTGTACTTTTGTTGTCGGTGACTTAGTTCTCAAGTTATATTACACCCATAATAAAGAAGGAAAATATGTCAAAAAGTGATTAGGTCTTTACCTAGTCAAACACATTTTTTAGCATAATAAATATAGATTATAAATGAACAAAGGACACATATTTAAGGAAATAACCAATCTTTTAGATTAAGGTAAAAGCAAGTTTTGAAGGGACCCCAAAACCTTGAAATAAAGAAAGAAAGATGCATCAATAACACCCAACAGGAAAAACAAACCTAAAGCCTACTCTAGAATAGTATCAAAATCATGTTTTACAGGGACCTGAAACCACCAGACTAGACCATAAGAAGAAAGACCCCAAGTTTTACAGAGACCTAGAAATTCAGATAAGTTTTAAAATCTAAGAACCAGATATCAGAACCAATTATAACATCTAGCAAAAAGGACCAAAACAATATGAACAAAAAGACCCTAGTCTTCTAATTCCAGGATCATCTTCACCACCTCCTTTCCAATCATTGTAGTGTCCTGTATGGATATTGCAGCTGAAGTAGCAACATCTTGCATAGATTTCTTCCTTAAGCTTTGTCTAGTCCTTTTACTTGGCCCCTCCAATGATTTTATTTCCTCATTAGCTCATTTTCCAAGGTTTGCTGCAGCAACACATATGCTAGAAGTAACCTCCTCCATCTTCATTCTACTTTCCTTGATGAGCCTTTTGAGATTATTCTCATAATCTTTAAGTTTGATAGGAATATCTCTCATCTACGTTTCTAGATTATTGATTTTATTACGATTAGCTTCTTGATTATGTTCCATTATTTCCATTCTCTTCTTTAGCCCCATTATTTCCTTATACATCCAAAAATCAACTTGAAGAATGGCATCAGCTTTGCATTTGGAAAATTTCATAAAGGGAAGCCTACTGTCCTTCTACCCAACATCACTAATATCTTATGTATTCTCTTGTGTAGGTAATTCATCCTTTTTAGTTTGATCCTCCCTTTCCATTATTTTCTATTCTTCGATATTAACAAGGTATTCATTCTGGACAGGATAATCCTTTTCTTGTTCTCTTATCTCCATAGCATGATTGGAGTCTTGAACCATATTTTCATTCTCTATTTTTGAAGCTAGATCATCAAGTAAAATATCCATTTCTTTTTCACTTACCCCCAACACTTCCTGATTATCCTCATGATAAAAATTTTCCTGTTTTATTTTTTCCTCTATTATATCCCCTTCTTTTTCATTCTCACTTTTATCTTTACCTTCCAAATTAGAATTGGAATCCCCATTATCCTTCCCTTCCTCTTCCTCTAGACTCTCCTTATCAGAACTTTTTGTAGTTTCCCACTCAGTTTCCTCATCAACATTTTGTTTTTTAAAACTAGAGGGTTTATGTTTGAGTTTTTATTTCCCCATTACATTTTCATTCTTCTTACACTATGAATACTTGTTTTTGTCAGAATGAGGATTTGAGGCTATGGCATTGTTTTTGCAAAAACCCTCTATAATTAGAATCAATCCTTCATGCAAGATGGGATGAGATTCCTTTTTTCTATGAGCAAACAGACTTTGAAGCAGCAAATAATGCAAATAGAAAGGAAAGGAAATTATGTCTTTGTGCCTAAAATGATTAAGAAAGACAAAATGAAATTTATGAACTCTTTTGCTACTACCATCAAGGATGAAATACTCATGGGGTGCAACATAAAACTTCTCTCTAGATTCCTTTTATCTGCTCCAAGTTGAAAAAAATCTCTACTTTTTTCTAATTGCTTCTCCTCAACATCCATCTTTAGAAATTTTTTTTATGCCTCATTAGAAATGCTAGTCTACTTAGAGAATTTTATACCCTCCATTGGAAGCCCCATGACCTCTGCAATGAAGTCCTCAATGAGCTTCATCATGACACCATGGAGAGTTACTCTATCGTTGACCCAATTTTTGAAGAATGCCATCGTAATGTGGGGTTTAGAACCATGCAACCGCTCCATATAACTCACCACCTTCCCTTTTTGAAGAATCTTCCAAAACATCCTATTTAGCCTTCCATTCTTCATAATTTTTAGGCTCTTGCTTCCATGGTTCACCCTTCATTTTGCAGAGCAAACAATATTCTAGCAACACCCAAACACTAATGATTGAAAAATGGAGCCAATTTTTTTCTACTTGAAATGAAAATCACCTATATGCTGATACATGCGATAACCATATTACATTCTCATGAGTGTCACCTGTTTAGTGTAAGTAATCTGTCCACCATGAGGCCACTCCACTGAATCAATAACTTGCTATTCCAAGCAGATCTTTCCCTCCTTTGAATAAATGGCATCATAATTAATAAGTGATTTAAGATCAATGTGCTTATTTAATGCATCATGCCATCTCACCTTTTGCTCTGTTTGAATTGCATGATTAGCTATCTAGTCAACAACCCCATTGGCTTCTTGATAAGTATGGGATATGGTGACTATTTCAAATTTTTTGAATTAAGGCTTTAATTTCCATCACCATAGCCTTAATAGACCATGAAATTGAGTTTTTATTATTTAGGATGTTTATGATATTCAAGGAATCATCTTCTAGTCATAATTTGGAAAATCCTGATTCAACAGCTAGTGTTGATGGTGTAGAGGGCTGCAGTAGCTTCAGTAATATGACTATTCAACTTACCAATAGGATAGCAATAGCATCAATTACATTTCCCACATGATCTCTCAAAACTCCTCCACATCCCGCTCTTTCTTGGATTCCATTTAGCTGCTCCATCAAAATTTCCTTTGATCCATCTAATAGGAGGAACATTCCATTTTACATCTGATCTTAGATTATCAGTCTTCAAATTAGGCCTTTCAGATCGTAAGGGGTTATCAAATTGAAAGGTTTGATCAGGATTCCTCTATGATTTAAAATTCTCCTTAATTTTTCTAATAATATTCTGACCCAGCACCCATCCTGGAATTTCTTTACTTCTAAATATTCTATTGTTTCTTTTTTTCCATATGCCCCACCATATATGAGGAAGTGTTAGTTTCTAGAGAAAATGAACATCAGTATTCTTTGAGGGACAACACCAACTTTTAAAAGAAATATCCACATTTTTTTGATGAACCCATGTTTTACCCCAGAAATTAGGGATCTCAGTCCAGACTTGTTGCGCATAAGAGCAGTTCAAAAACATATGGTCTCTATCTTCAAATCCATTTTTTGCATAAAATAAACTTGTTAACCACATTTATTCCTCTTTTTTGCAAATTTTCAAGAGTCAAGATTTTATTTTGAAGTAGATTCCAGAAGAAAATATTAATTTTGGGGATGAGACCCTTCATCCAGCCATGAGACCACAAAGGTTGATTACCATTTTGCTTTGAAATAAAAATAGTGGATACTTTAAATTGTCCACTAGGATCATCATGCCAAATAATCTTATCCTCGAGATAGGGATAAAGAGAGATAGTATTGAGAGATAATTGAATATTACTGAGGTCTTGATTAACATTAGTTAAACTCATCTTAGAATTATTCTGCCAATACTGACTAACAAATATACCATATCTCTACTTACATCAATCAACAACATCCTTATCTTGAAAATATTCTATCAGAGGATAATCTTTTAACCAGACATCATCCCAAAATTTCTCCTTTAGTCCATTACCAACTTTCTAGGAACATCCTTTTTCTAAAGTTTATTTGGTCCCTTGAACAACCCCCCATATGGAGGAGGGGCAAATTACATCAGGGTAAGAAAAGAAATCAGAAAGGGTATTAACACTGAAGAGTTACTTATGTTTCCATATAGTACTCCACTCTTTGTTTTCATGGTAAACTCTCCATCCCAATTTGGCTAAGAGAGATGTGTTCATGCTTCTAATTTTCCTTATTCCCAATCCCCCTTCCCTAAAAGGTTTGCAGATATTATCCCAAGAAATTAAAGGCATCTTCCTTTTTTCCTCATACCAGTCCATAGAAAATTTCTTTAAACTTTTTCAATAGACTCTGCAAATTTAGTAGGAATTTTGAAAAGACTTAGTGCATAAGTGGGTATACTTTAAAGACTAGCTTTGAGAAGGGTTAACTTTCTTGCTTGACTTAAAAGATTTCCTTTCCATCCCACAAGTTTCTTACTGAAATTATTGATAAGCTCCTCCCAGAAGGCATTAGGGACTTTCAACCCAAGAGGAAGACCCAAGTAAGATGAGGGTAGAGATCCTATATAGCATCCAAGGATTTTAGCAATTTTATTTTGCCTCTGAATAGGGGTGTTAATAAAGAACACTGCACTTTTATTCTAGTTAATCAACTGACCAGAGGTAGATGAATATAAATTAATAGCTTGCTTCAAATTTCTTGCTTCCTTGACTTCATCTTTACCCATAAAGATAGTATCGTCAACAAATTGTCCATGAGAACAAATTAGAGGATGAGAAGAGGGTTTTAAACCCTTAAATAAACCTTTATGGACCAAATCCCATATATATCTTCCCAAGAAATCAGCCATAATAACAAAAAGGATGGGGGATAAAGGATCACCTTGTCTCAATCCCCGTGATGGATTAAAGAAGTGGGATGAACTTCCATTTACCAATACAGCAATAGAGGAAGTAGAAATCAATTGATAAATAATACCAACCACTTTTGGTCAAATCCAAAAGCTAAAAGACTATTTGAAAGGAATAACCAGTCCACCCTATCATAAGCTTTAGCAATATCAACTTTCATTATGAATCCCTAATCGTTAGAATAGGACAATGAGTGAATGTTCTCATGAGCTGTGATAATAGAGTTAAGAATTTGTCTACTTGGGATAAAACCATTTTACTGATCAGCAATTATCGAAGGGATCACTTGAATAAGTCTGGAAGTAAGAACTCTAGAAATAATATTATAGAAAGAGTTACAAAGGCTAATCGGTCTAAACTGATTAGGAGAATCATCACCAATCTTCTTAGGAATCAAACACAGAAAGGTGGAGTTAATTTCCTTAAGCATCTGTTTAACTCCAAAGAATTCCTTCATAGCATCACTTACATCTTTACCAACAAATTTCCAAAGTTTTTGAAAAAAGAACATGGGAAAGCCGCTAGGTCCAGGAGCTTTATCTCCTCCTAGAGAACAAACAACTTTGAAGATTTCATCATCCTTTGGAATTGAACTTAACATTTTATTCTATTCCTTTGAAGCCAATGGAGGAATCACTCTTATAATTTCAACCTGACTATCCATATTAATATTAGGATCAACCTTCACGAGGGATTAAAAAAAAGACTCCATTTCCTCCTTAATATCCTTTTCCTCTATAATCTTCAAATCTCCCTTTTTTAGGTATGATTTATGAATTTTAGCTCTATGCTTTAGAGTGGATAGATGGAAATTTTTTGTGTTTTTGTCTCCTTCACTCAACCATAACAATCTAGATCTTTGTCTCCAATAGATTTCTTCTTTAGTGATAATATCTTGATATTGAGCCAACTTCTCATTTTCTTCAATAAGGAGATCATGATTATATCCATCCTTATGAATTTTTTCCTGAGTTTTAAGAATTTCCTCATTAATAGCAATCTTATTCTCAAAGATATTTCCAAAACCATACTTATTCCACTTTTTAACTTCCCTTTTAACATTTTTGAGCTTAGACACAACTCTAAAGAGGGGACATACCCTCAATATCAATATTCCACCATTCTTCCAGTTTACTTTCAAACTATGGGTGTTGGATCCACATCTTTTCAAATATAAAAGGAAAATTCTTCTTAGAATTTATTTTAACATCAGTGAAGATAAGAGGAAAATGATCCGAACCTATTTTTTGGCAAGCTTCCAATTTGTAGATGAATTATTTTGTCTAATCAGGAGAGATAAGGGCACGATCTAGCCTGGCCTGAATACAATCATTACCAACTCTATTATTACTCCAAGTGAACTGAATTCCCTAGAGTTCCATATCCAATGTTTAGCTTTTAAGGAAATGTTTTTCTTAATTATATGTTCTTTTTATATTGCTCCACTAGTATTCTTTAATTACATGTTGATACTTAATCTTGTATATAACTTTGGAGTTAACATTTATTGTAAGTCTTACTTAGAATTCATATTTTGAAACTTAGAATTTATATTTTGAAACATAACATTATATCCATTTATTTTCACACCTCTAGGTTTCTCTCTTTACACATTAGCCTTAGCCCCTAGTTTTAGTCTCCTCTTTGTAATTTTTTTACACCACTAGGTTTTTCAATTCTGTCAAAACCTCTAGTTCTATTATTATTTTTTATCCCATTTTGGCATCATTAATGCCTCTTAGTTTTTATGTCTATGAATTAAATTGTAAGACCTTATTCATAAATGCTCATCAATTTCCCTGATAGATAAGGTAATGGTCTAGATTTGTGTTTTCACATAATAAAATTCTTATCAATTTTTTTGTAAAAACTTTAACAATCTATTTGCATGTCTTCATCCATATTCACAATTTCTCATGATGATTCATGTCTATCTATAATTTTACCATCCTAATTAGAAATAATATTTATTATTTGTGTAAGTCTAATTGTTTTATGCTCATTTTCATAATCTTCCCTTAATCCACACCACTATGGGTACACCAAGATTTATTTGAGATTGTACTTTATTATAATGTAAGTATAAGATTATTAGACACCATAGTATTTAGGTTTTCTTATTTAACCACCAAGTGTAATCTCTATTATAATAGTCATTTTTAGCACTTATGCTTAGTTTTTGAATATGTATGGAGGAATAATTAAAGAATACAAAAGATTTAAAATACATACCATACAACAAATGGAAATGATCAAAAGGAAAATTTTATAAAAGTTAGATCACATGAAAAGACATGATATTTATTTGACACATCTCCTATTCTAGTCAAAGCTCAAACTCAATAGTTGTCTTTATGATAGAGCCAAGGTTCACTAGAATGTGGTAGGCTAGTATAATAGGATAGGAGGTCTCATAATAATATACATTCATAATTTTTACCTATTTTCTCATGTATTTACCTAATATTCATAGTACAATGATGACTTTGTAAGGGGTCCTACGCAATGAGGAACACATTATGGGAAGTTAGGTCCATTTTAATTTGTGTGAAGGCTTGGGATGATACTTATACTTCACTCATTGTACCATACTTTCATAATTTTTTAGATTTATCTAAAGAACATTGATGTCCTCACTAGCTTAATGTGAGTGTCTTCTCTCCATTAAACATTATGTTGTCACATTCATGCTACCGTTTCACTCACCAACCATTTCATTTCCACCATTAAAAGGAAAGGTTATTTATAAATATATTTACTTATCATTATTTATCTCTTTTTGACATGATCAATATATGATAGTTTTATTTTATCTCTCATTAGAATAGAAGCTATATTTTAAAGTTATTTCAAGATGATTTATTAGTCATTGCCTCATATTTCTTAGACCTCCATTAGTTATTTTTAGGACTTTGATTATTATTTTTCACATTTTTACAAGCCATTTCATCCTATTTATTTAATTATCTTCTACTTTTCCAATGTTGATTTAGTATGGATTGTTACTTCTCTCTCATCAACGTTGTTTACAATTATAATTTTTACATATTAATTTTAGAGTATGGATTATTAATTCTCTTACATGGATGTTGATTACATTATTTTATTTAATTATTGCTACTTTGGATACATGTTTGCGTATTTTGATCATTTAGTAGCCTTATATTTTTGGTTTCTCGATTTCACTTCCTTTCATCATTTAACTTGGATTTTTTGGTTTTAACCTAGCCTTTGTCATATAATATTACCAAAATTTATAATTATTTAAAAAATTTATGAAATTTATTCATTTAATTTTTTTTCCTTATAATTTTTTATCTTCATCTTTAGACTTATATCCTTAAGGTTTGTCCTAATTAGTTATTGCATCTTCCACGATTAAGACTATAAATACAACATGAAACCATTCAATGTTAAAGGTTAATGAAGGTGTGTATATGGTTTTTTCAATTATTTTAATTATTTACTTTCATTTACTTTTTGATTTCTACTATAATTTGTTAGATTATTTTATGTGTTACTATGTTATTTCTTGAAGTATCATCCCATGTTACACTTTGGTGACACATAATGATATTCAAGTGGGGAATATGTATACACATAATAGTTTTAAACTTTATCATTTAATTATACATTATCTCTTAAAACAACATATTGAGTTCTAATTTATATGAGTGCATACCTTGAATGGTGCACTGAGAAATGGGTAGGAAGACAATTGGTTATTCATAATATTATTGTCTAAATATATCATGCTTATACCCACTTCAAAATCCTACTTACTTGATCTCCTAAGAAATATTTATCTTGAATATCCCTTAACTACATAGAGACATATCTTTTATGACTATATCATCCTTGGTCAATGTAGTATTTCTACTTCCCACTAAAATTCAAACTAGGTCAGCCCAGGTCAATGTACTTCTGAAAGTCATGGCATATGACTCAAAACTAGGTCAACCTAGACCAGCATAACTTGAGGGTAAATGATAAATTATAAACTAATATGAGGTACATTAGTATTATTAGTTAAATTTTTAAATGGTTTATGATCATCTACCATTATTAATATAAGTCCCATTTTAATTAAATAAAAGAGGAATATTCATTTTTTCATTTTTATTTTTCTAAATTATGTTTTAGTCTACATTTAGGAGATGCCATTGCTTAGATCTTATCTTGGATGGAAATAACTTATCTTGTAGAGTAATTGATGCAAATAAAATAAGTATTTTAGCCTAGAGTTAATTTCAAACATTATTATCTTTACAACCACAACAACCTCTTGTAAAGTACAATTGTCTAAGGGAGAGATTTAAGCTTGACAGATTCTATTTAGGGTAAGTATTTATAACATTATCCATTTCATTTATTAGATATATATTTCATAGTCAATGTTTTTGAATGTGTAAATCCTTATTTTAATCCCCTCTACACTTAAAATTAGTGTGATTATAGAGTTATTCAAATATTCCACTTTCCACCCTAGGCAACCTATGAATTAATTTGCCTAATATGGTTCCTTAATATTTTTAATGTTATTTTAACCAGCCCCATTATTTGTATTTCAATCTTCGGTAGAACTATATTATATTAGCTCCATTATTATTATTAGATATCTAGTTAGGGTTATTGCATTACATTGATTTCCTAGAGGATTTGGAACCCTCTCCATTGATGTTGTGTGGTAAGTAATTCTCTAGATACATTTAGTAGATATAGTTAGTCATACCTAGATATAAATAATTATCCAACATTTTTTATTTAATTTAACTTCTCCAAGTCCATATCTATTAGGTAGGATACATTGTAGGTCTATCTTAAATAGTTTCGTATAAAATCTAGATTCATCTAAAACATGTGATTAGATCTAATAAGAGTAATGTACACTCAATATTATGACACAAAAACATTGGAATCACTTCTACTAATCCAATTATATGGTTCCATATTCTATTACATGTGATGTATGTTTAATTATAGTGACACTTTATAGCCTTGACATCACTTATAGAAAATACCTTGTGGTTCCACCTTCTTTGGATTATTACATTGGGTAATATTCCCCATTCATGAGAGTTTTAATATGTATATTTAGAATTCAAGTGTTTGATTAGTTAATAAAAATTTAGACTTTATCACTCTAAATTCATCAATGGTTCAAATATAAGTGATTCAAAAAGGGGTCACAATTGTCCATCTTATTTAATAGGTTATAGGTAAATCTAGTTTCATCTCCTTATAGGTGTATTTTTTTTTGTTATCCACTCAAATTTTAAAATTTCAAAGATGTAAAAATGACTATTTAATATGTAATTTTGAAGTTTGATAAAGTTGAGTCCTTTAGACAATTGGAGCTTCCTATCAAATACATAATGTGTTGTACACTATATTTTTTATTTATCTGGGAGGGGGGAGGGATATGGGAGCGGGTGTATATATATATATATATATATATATATATATATATATAAATATGTTCATAAGTAATTGATAATTTTGTTTCTTAAAATAACCTAAAGTACATGACTTGCTCTCAAATACATGACTATTATTCACCTTTTACTTTATTCCATTTATATATATGGAATATACCCTTTTTTTACCATTAATAATACATATCAATTTCAAATTCAAATGATAAAACTAATTTATACTACCGTTAAACTATCTTTAACTCATCTCATGTGTCCTTGATTCTCTAAAATAATTCTACACTAGGAATATAAGTCCATTATAACAGACCTGTCCACATATATCAAACATATCCCACCATAAAATAATTTTTTTAATAATTTTTAAATATTATTTTAGGGTTTTCAATAAACTTTTTCTTTATTCTAAGCCACGACAATCTTGTTTTATACTTATTTTCATTGTCGTGCATCACAAGTAATCAACATAGAACCTAGATCTAAGCTATGTATATTCACTATTAATATTTTCCATAAATAACATATTTATAAATTTATCAATTTATAATTATTAATAATTTTATATATTTATCATTCTAGTCTCTTTCAAGTTTTACACCTATTAGACAAAGATTTGTGTTGTTAAATAAAAAAGGGTAAAACACTTTGCTATAGGCTTGAAATTTAGTGTGACTTCTCTTAAATTATTCCTTTAGTATTTATGTTTGTATATTAACTATAGAAAAAAATACTCTTATATATCAATTTATATTATCAAATAGATTGGTTAGAGATTGCTTATATAGGTTAACCAAAGATAACATGTGTAACCCTTCAAACTATAGTGACATATAAAATCAAAGAGTAAAAGTGAATGATTCATAAGAATAGGAGGATGGACCCACAAAAAACCAAATATAAAAACCCACTTGATTTATCAATTTCTCTTTTATAGGCCTATATAGTTCAGAGTTTGACCTGTGAATGATTCCATGTCTATTTTGAGGCATGACTAGGTGATAAGAGAGAAATAGTCTAGATGCATTAATAGATATACATTAATGGTAAGTATTGGAGTGATTTTAGGTTAAATGTACCAATCATATACCTATTTTGGAGTTAGGTTAATCCTATAAATAGATAAAAATGTATGTGTTTTCAAAATAAGGTAAATTGGTAATTATTTTATCCTAATTTGGATTAATGCAATCAAGACTAAACCTAGTAGGATAAAATAATGTAGAATAATTAAAATATTAAGATATGGAATTCAAGAACATATATTAATGTAATAAAATTTAATTTAATTAAATGATTTTAAAAGTGGAATATGATAAATATAGTAAGTAAAACAAAGGGATGATTATTTAACTTTTATAGATAATTATCTATGACTCTACAAGTGGAAATCAGGTTAAAGTAAGTTTTTGGTTCATTTGATTCTAAAACTAATTATCAAACTATACAAGTTAGTTTCAATAAATAAGGTCAGTATCATCATCCAATAATGAGTTATTTTGGTCAGTATTAAATTGTGGAGAAATGAGGAATAGTGAACATATGATCATTATCACCTGTTTATGTATGCTTTGTAATCACAATCTTAAACCCTGATGATGTACACAACTCCATAAATATCATTTTACTTTCAAAAAAGTTATGAATATGAGGAATAGAAATCTAAGAGAACCAAGGAATTATAATAGGTTGATATTTACTTAGTCACTCTAATTTGATTATTTATTTTTACGAATATATCCAATAATTTGAGGGAAATCAAGCCACACATAGTTCTCCCACATAGTGTGTGTGAAATCATGATCCTTTTCTATATGTATGCATTTAATATTTTTTTTTACTTGATAATGATTTATTTTCCTTGGTATTAGTGTCCTTCAAAATTGGATTTCAAATACTCGTAGTGATTTATTCATAATTTTGGAAGAATAGGATAGATTTTTTGATGTATAATAGTGTATAAACATGTACCAGATAAGTCTTGAGTCCCTTTTGAATGACACCATGATATGTTTATATGTGAGTCCACTTGGGTAATTTATCATTCCAATAACATACTATGAAAATGGGCCAATCATAACGAAATTTTATATTTTGAAAATTATTTTCTTGGGAGCACATTAGTTTCTACTAGATCATATTATTATCAATTGGTGATACTAAATAAATTTGGTATAATCAATTTTTGAGACAGAAGACTATAATAAAGGTTTATAGATCTATATAAGGACAAGTATATAGTTTTAAATAGATATTGAGGTTATTTTAGGTGTATAATAGCATTAAAAATGGTCAATTAATAATATACCATGCAAGTGTGAGAGAATGGTGGAATGGGACCTTGTTTATGTGTTCAAGTCATAAATGGAAAATGTGTGTCAAATTTTTCATTTTCAAGTACCAAGTACCATATTTTAGTATTCATAAATGTCCCATTTTAGTATAGTAATGAAATTTCTAGAGTAATTAGATAAAATATACCAAGTGTGTACAACATACTTTATATTTGGTATGAATATCAACTATGCAAATCATTGAATGGAAAACCTAAAACCATGTGTTTTCAATTAACATTTATTGGTAATTATAGTCTAAAACTAATTTTTAAAAAAATTAAAGAACAAGGGTGAGAGTACACTGGTGTATCTGTGAAAACCATATTTCCATTAAAATATTTTGGAGATGATTATTCCTTGTTGAAGCATTAGAGAAACTTTTTATTCATTACTAAATTGCATGGAAAGTTGGGGTTACTCTACCCTAAATTTGTGTAATTATGTAGACTCTTGAATTGGGAAGGAGATATTTCCTAACCCTCATTAATGTGGGGATAAGTATGCAGTGTACTGATAAAAATAAGTACGCAGGTAAGGAAAGAAACATCAAGTTAGGTGGAATAAAATAAATTGAGTCAAACATTATATATGGATTATAGGTTAATTTCTATATTTCACTAAAGTTTGTTTCATGTAAACAAAAATACATGATTAAAAGGGAATGAACAATTTTCATGCCCCCATCATGAATGTAGAAATGATTATATAGTTTAATTCAATGTATAATATAATTCATGATCAAAATATAATGAAAATTTTTCATTACCCCACCATGACCATATATATTATATGTGTGAAGTGGAATGACAAACATCTCCCACTAAAATGTAATCTATGATTTTGTGTATGCAGATTAACCAATATCATGCCTCACGAATAAAAAAGTGTGTATAAGTGCATGAACAAGTATCATTACTAATTAATATAAAATAATTTATATGTTTATGAACCAAAATCATTCCCCCTAAATATATACTAATTGATATAAAATGTTGAACATTTATACACTAAATGTTAGTCCTGTATCTCAAATTTTTGTATATGAAAACCTAAAACTCATGTTCCTATAAAGTATGTGTATATTCCCATTCATATTCATCTAAGTGTGTATGAATATATGATCAATTGTTTTTAAAGTGAGTAAATATGATATGGCATATTACACCATTATATGTATAAATTTGTAGATATCTATAATACAACTAAACCATTTGATATCGAAACCATTTTGAATATATAAAATATATACTATGGTCTAATTATATACTCATTGAAGCTTATTATGGATGTAGACGGTAATTATACAATACACCTATAACTATGAATACCCTATTCTAGTGTATGTACTTTATACATCAATGCAATGTAGATGGTATTAATTGAAGGTTTTGCATCAAAGGGATTCCTAACGACATGTCAAAGACCCTGTTACTATGTATAAATATTAATGACATAGATAATATGGTGTATTCAAAATCAAAAGGTAATATTACTCATCCCAAGGTATTATATTTATATCCATATAATCCATTAACCACTCTTTGATGTATCTCATAGATTATGTCATTTTTACCTAAGGGACTAGATAATTGTCATCATGCAAAGTTTCTTACTTGAATAATTTTTTATAATGACACTATGTATCAGTTGTTCATAGATATAGGCTTGTATTAAGAGTGCATGAAAACATAAATCATGATAAACTATCTCACTATCATTTAATATGATCAAAGACCACTATGGTGAAGTATCACTAAGTGCAATAATAATAGGATCTAATGGATGATCACATGTTGCAAGTGGGGGATGCATGTTATACTAATAATGTAACTTATAAGTATCCTTAGTTTATGTCATATCACTTTAAGAATTTAATTATTAAATATTTTCATATTTTTATTTCTATTATGTTGTGATCTAGATCTTGTATAGTGGTTATGAAGTTGATATTATAGTTATCTAAAATATCTTGTATCTTGTCTCATTTTGAAGCATCTCTTTATTGAATGTCCCATCATATGATGATAAAGACAAAATGAATTTTCATCATATTTCCTTGGTATAGGCCTATTTTTATCAATATCTTATGGAGGAAAGAGTGTGATAAGTTTTCACTCAATTAACCTCTTTAGTAGTACACGAGAAGGATATATTAATCTTGAAAAATAATTATTTGGTGGAGGTGTTAGCAGTAATTAGTTTTTATGTTTTGACACTATATTGACTATAATATTTGCCTCATTATTGTTATCATTGGCAATGACATTATAACTTGGTTTTATTTTGATCTTCATTTTTCAAGTAGTTGTAAGAGTGGATGTATACTTATATTTATTAAAAGTTATTAACTTTAATTCTATGTCCAGTAATGAATGTCATATTTTGTAAAAAGATTTGAATCTCTTGAATATAATTAACTCATAGAGTAGTGCCAAAAATATTTGATTGAACATATATTATAAATAATTATCAGCCATAATATTCATCATATCGGCTATAATGGTCTTTTACCAAAGTAGATAATCATTGACTGGTTCATTGGACCCTTGCTTGAGCTTAGTAAATTATACGTCAGATAACTTATCATCAATGTTGATGAAAAAATGTGCTAAATATTGGTTAGCCAAGGGGTTGAATGCTATTACATATTAGAGAGATATATCATATAATCATCATGAATCATATTATTTAAATATTCCTAGAAAAATTTTGTCAATATTTTTTAATTTTATGCATATTAAGAACATGTTGCATGAAATGATCTAAGGTGTTTATCAAGATTACATTTACCCTCATATAATGGGAGTGTGGGAGTGAATAATCATGTTGGTAAGGGACATGATTCTATTTTAGGGGATAATTGGTTATAAATAAAGGCATAAAAATTAATGGAATGACTAGATATTGATACATCTTGCTCTAAATACCTTAGAATACAAAGATATAATATTTTTATAAAGGGAAAATGAACTAGGAAAGATTCATAATGGAATATACATATTAATAATGGGAGTGGTAAAGGTTTCCTATGTAGGAGTAGATAAAAAAAATATTTAAATCCTCTTATATCCTTGCAACCTTGGTTGGATGTCGCATAAGTCATTAAAGGTTTGGGCATATGTGTAGTATCAATATTATAGGTTTCAACACCTGATGTGGATACTTTGGATATATTTTTATACTACTTTATTTCTAAATATAAATTACATCAATATTATGTGGATTCGTGTTGATATATAACATCAAAGGCATTTAGTTGATATTTAGTAGTTGTGTTATTGGTCTCAACATTCATGATAAGTCCATCAATAGGGTGGATAATATGTATTGTATAATCCATTATATGAGGAAAAAATGAGGTCATACATTACCTTTGTCATCTAATGGTAACAATAGGCATATTAAACTAGTTGTTATAATAGTAGGAAAAGGGATTCTTTGGATTATTCATTTTTAATTTTAGCCTAATTTATGTATTTATATTTGATATTATTGACCCATTTTATTACATAATTGATCCAAATAAGAAACACTATCCATGTATAACAATATGAGAAGAGTACATTCATGACTTGTGTTAACCAATATTATTCATTCATTATGGCCATGATTAATGTGTATGAAAAATTCACATCTTGAAACCATAGGATAAAAAAAATTGAATTTTTTTTTGTTTATGTAAATGATAAATAATTTTTGAAATACTAGCATAAAAAATATAAAATATTGTATTGATTAAATCTTAAGGGAAAATTAGGATTTGGAATGATTCAATATATGTACGGGTTTAACAATATGTTTTATCCTAATTTGGATTAATGAAATCAAGTATATTAAAACCAATTATGTGTAACATCATGATCTAAATAGGAAAATGAATAGGTGAACATGAATAAGGAATCATAGAACCCACATCTTATCATACAAATAATGAATATCATGGTGTTAGCTACAAACCACCTAGTGGTGATCAATATGATTACATCAATGATTTTTCCATGATTTATGAGGCATATTATTTTGTCATTGAAATTAATTCCATCCATATCCTTTTCAAAGTCCTTGAATATAATAAGCTCTTAGATGACACAACCATTCTCACCCTTGACCTAAAATATCATGAGCTCATTGCTTGGGGCCAAAAATATCCTATACCACTTGACTAATTTTAAAATGACAAAGTTATTATAGAGTTTATGGGAACTCAAGATGACATTGCATTAGGTTATCATAATAATTTTTTAAAAATCAATCTTGATCAACAACATATTTTATGGAGAAGGAAGAGTTACTTAGTCACTAAAAATATATAAACAAAAAACAAAAAATCCAAGTCCCCTAGTGAAATCATCTTTAAGGCTCTATCTGATAACACAAATAAAAATCAAGAACACAAACTAAAATATATCAGTGAAAAAAATTATGATGTGTTGATAGACAACAAACCCAATTTCCACTCTACAATGACACATTTTTATGATAGTTTCATGCCACCTATTGAAGTTAATATACAAACAAATTTGAATCCAATAATCTTTAAACTTGTTTCTATTCATAGTCCTACAAAATAGAGACCTTTTATCTCCATAATATTGGATTATTTAGACATCTTCACATGACCAATAGTGTGTTAGACTATCAATCCCAATTACACATGGTACCATGACATATACACCTACATTCATGATAATACTATCCATTTAAACCTCTCACATAATGGAAAGAAATCCTTTATCCAACAATCTTCAAGTTTTAAACTCCATAGTGACACCCTATACCATATAGGTTATAATGGAACCCTATTATGATGTTTAAATTTAAAATATGCCAATTTACAAAACAAGGAAGTCATTAAGGAATTTATGGAACACATATAATTAGTATGGTGTTATAAAATAAACTATTGATGATGGGATAATATTAGACCATTATAGAAGTATATGTTTGGAAATATGCCAAAACATGCATATAATGTCATGAGAATGAGGATCCCATCCATGTACCATATCAATATCTACATCTCATCACAACTTCATGGCCCTTCTCTACATGTGAGATCGACCTCATTTTAAAAATCAACCCTAAATCATCCAAAATCCATAAACACATAATCATACCCACATAATACTTAACCGAATGGGTGGAGGTAATCCCTTTTGCATATGTAACATGCAAAACAATCTCAAATTCATCATCAATCACATTATTTTATGTTATTTTATGGTATCTCATCCACCAGCATATCCTAAAATGGTAAGTCCTAAAAAAATAAGGATGTTAAATTCCTTTGTACTTTCTTTCATATCAGACACAAATAGTAGATACCTTATTACCCTCAAAGTAACAACAAATTAGAGGCATTCAAGAAATCATCATAAAAATTCATAAATGGATTATTAATGATGATCTCAATTAACATAACTAGTTATATCCTACCTTATGGAATTGCCTCAATAAAATAAATTATAAACTAACATATCAAATCCATGATATCTATAAATTGATCCTTCATCGTCACATCATCAATCCATGTAATTGGTTAATTATTTGATTTAAGATTGCACATCCAAAAAATCCAATCAAATCAAATCCTGTAACTTTCTCAAGATATATCACTACCACATCAAATCCTAAATATTTATTGTGATATATCATTGCCACATCAAATCCTAAAAAATTCTTTGGAAATATCATTCCCAATCTAATCCCTTCACATATATCATTACCTGAGTAAAATCAAAACAAATCAAAGCATATAAGTCTTAGATCACATGTGTTAATCTCATCCATCCATGAAATACACCATAAAATGTATACCCATAGTCATCATATTGTACACATTCATAACATGAGGTCTATCATCCTTTATTAATTTACCCATAACTCTTAGTTTTAGCCCTTGACCCTCATTTATTTCATTTTTATTCTCCTTTTGAAATCCTATCCATGTATCTTTATCCCCACATGACCTCTCAAGGAGGCATAAGATCATCATTAAAATTAATCATATGCTCTAGGGAATCATGTGTACCCATTTATCTTCTTCTACATTCTTTCAAAAAATGATTATTCTTATAGTAATAATGCCCTTTCAAACATGGGAAAATGTAGTCACCTTAATTCCACCACCTCAATGTTATTACTGATTTCCCATCATTTAACCTCTCATCATATACTTTATAACTAATCCACACAAAAATAACATTCATCAACTAATTTAATTCTAGTGAAACATTACTAACACCATCACATGAAGCATTAATCAACCCTACATTATATTAGGACCCCAAATTAATTAATCTCATTAATTACATCCCATGATTAATTAATTAATTGATCATTATTAGTTAATTCTTAATTATTTCCATGAATACATAATTATTAAAAAACATTAATTATCCTCCCAAAATCATCTCCTTGATAAAAAAGGAAAATCAATCTTCTCATCCAAATCAATTATAAATAAATTGGTTAACTCCTTTATTAAATAAAAATTAAATTAGTGAACTCCCTCATCAAATAGAATTGAGTCACTTAAATCGATGTCAATCCTAAGTCAAACCCTTGATTAAAATGTAAACTAAATCCAAATAATTTTAATTCATTGATCTATCCTTGCAAATCTAAAAATAAATTAATCAACTTAATCAAATAAATAAATTAAATCAGTTAACTTACTAAATAATAAATTAAATTCATTTTAAACCATATCAAAGAATGATATATTTAAATCATGAGGAGTTAATATAATCCATATAACTTATATTTTCCAAATATTATGAAGATAATATCAATCATCTATTTACCCACCCAAAAATATGTAAATTCACCATTCATCCTTCATTCTAACAATCGGTTGACTAGGATTTTGATTTTGAATATATTTCTCTATCATCTTGAAATAGATATAATTAGGTAGGCTTTACCATAATATTTCACGATTAATTGAGTATAAACAATCCACAAATCATAAGGAACATCTATTATAATAGATGAGGAGTCTTCATTTAGTAAGAAAATGTGAAGTTTTCATATTTCTCTTTCATTGGTTAAACATTGGTTTATAATAAGCTTAGAGTAAAGGTTTTCATTTAAATTTGGTTTCTAGTTTAACTTAAAGTTTTAGGGTTCATACTTATGAATAAACATAATAGTGTAAATTATGGCAAATTAGGCACATGGTTTGTTACATTTTAAAATTAATTCTTTGTCTATGTCAGTTTAGTTCCATTGATTTGGGTCTATATCACTAATTGTTATTAATCTATGTGTAAATGAGAAATAATTAGTATAATATTACCTGATCATGTATTTATTTGATTTGTATTCATGATCCTTAACCCTTATGATCTACAATATATCTATAAATTTATCTCCTTTTCATTGAAACCCTATGTGTGTTTATGAGGGATAGAAACTTGTAATAGTTGATAAAGTGTAATGGGTTGATTTGACTCTAGTCATCCCTATTTGATGATTGATTGACTAATATTTATGTATATAATTCTCAAAGGAGGTAAATAAAACCACATGTAATTATCACACCTAGTTTTATTATAGAATATTTATCCTTCACTATACGTATGTCATTACTAATCTAGATTTTGTACTTAACAATGTTTTTTTTTGCATCAATTTTAGTTTGTTTCAAATTTGTCTTATTACTTATCCTAGTGATATATTTAAAATTTAGGAATTATAGGGTATATTTTCTCAATGTGAAATAGTGTATAATGTAATAGATAAGTGGGTAAGTACTCAAAATTTGAGGATAATTCTATGGACATTTTTGATAACATGATCACATTAATAAATAATGCAATCACATTATTTTATTAACATGATCACATTATTTAAATTATGTCTCAATGATTACAGATCCATAACATGATCTCATTATTGAATAACCTAATTAAATTATTTTCAACAATAATATGATCATGTTATTAACATGGTCATGTTACTTTTGTTTTCAATAATGTGATCATATTAATACTATAATCATATTACCTATGTCACCAAAAAAATAAAAACCTAAACCTAAATGCAAAATTTCTCATTTTTCATTTGAGTTTATTTTGCTAACCTCACCTTCCATATCATGTTTTGGGTGAGAGAGACAAAAACCTGGTAAGAAGTTGTTAAATTCATCCCAAGAAGCTACTAATCAATGATTATGCCACATAGAAAAGGTAAGTGCTAAAAATATACACTTGTTAACCCTAAATTTTAGTAATTATTAGTTATTTTCATTGTTTAACCCTACTTTTTAATAATTTTAGTAATGTTTAGTTTTAATTTAATTGTTTTGAATAGTCCATCCTACTAATCCTCTTAACCCTCCATAGAACCCTCTTATTCCTCTTAATCCTCCACCTAACCCTTCACAAAACCCTCTTATTCCTTTTCTAGTCCCTCCACATAACCCTCCTATATTTCAAAAAGAATCCCTAGGTAGTCAAGAGATTTTAATTGACAATATTATGGAAAATAAAATTGAAATTAAAGAATTAATTAGGAGAATGAGGGATCTCATTTCCACCAGCCCCCATCATACCCATCTAGCCAATTCCTTAGAGATATTATTAGGTCAAATTAAATCTATAATGAGTCAAATTGATAGATAGAATCATATCAAGATAGTTTTAGGGCTTATTATGATAACAAATTATCAACACTTGAGGTTAAAAACAAATAAATATCAAAAGCCTCCATTTTCACCTTATTCATTAACCCAACCACCAATGTACAGTTTCTAGTAACTACTAAATGTTTTCCAATCCATCACTAACAACATAATTTAATCACAACCAATTTTTGGAATCAATGGCATATGTTTTTTGATTATCCACCATGTAATAACCATGAGGTCATGTTGTATTTTTTGAAGAAATGCTACAGTAAATTTGTCCTCAATGAGATTTTCAACTATTTTACTTATAATGAGTTTTAGGGCCAATGGAAAGGCTTTGTAAAGGATTGACCAGGTGCATGTCATAAACCTAATTGGCGTACAAGGATTTGTATTAAAAGTTCACTTGAGCCCATGATCCCATTTGTAGTTAAGTAAGTCATGGAGATCAACACTCTACATGCTCTTATTTCACTCACTGATACACACATTCAACATATGATTAGGCTCTCATAGACAAATACTAGACATACACCACTCAATGTGCATACCCAACCCCACCCTTAAAATTATTATGGAGGTATGTGCATTAGACCTTATGATGATGATGGTGCTAGTGGTTTAGAGGGCTTGGATAATATTCTTATGAGTGATGATTTTTTGGCATGCACATTTGGTGTGTACACATCAACCACTACATAGATGCATGTATATTTTATATAAATGTCATTTTATATTTAAGTTATATTTGAAAATTTAATTTAGATAATAATTAACCTACATATAAATTAAATTATATATATATATATATATATATATATATATATATATATATATATATATATATATATATATAATTATTATGTTGTAGGAGGTGACATTGCCTTCATCATCATAGTCAACATTTGTAGTATATGATTTGACATAGGAATTATTTATATTTTTAGATCCAGTTACTATCCCATCCACTACTACATCTATCTCTATTATGATAACACCTTTTAATTATATAGAGGTAAAATTTTTAGTTTATTGTATGCTCTATGTACATTTACTCTATGTATATTTGCCTTGTGAGTTTAAATTAAATTTATCTATGAAGTATCTTGATGCATAGGTTATAAAAAAATTCTCTAATATGGATGGAAACACACAATTACCTCTACCAAATACCTAGCTCTGATATTTTCTTCCCCTTATTTGTTTTCTATCTTCAACCTCTTTATCTCCTTGATCACTTTGCATTTACTAGGTCTTTCTTGTTCACTCTTACTTACTCAATGGATCTTAAGCCTCCTTTTATTCACTTAATATTTATTATTTGATTAAAGTCATTTTAATAATCAACTACCTTTATAATATTTCATTTTAACATCAACCTCCTCAGTTCATACTCTATTTTCATGTTCTCTCTCTTTATCCTTGCTCTATTCTTTACAATCTTCTTATGTGTTTCAGATTACGGTAAAAGTAGGTTTTGAAGGGACCCCAAAACCATTCAACAAGAAAAAAAGATAAAACATTAACAGCCACCAAGATAGGTAGTCCTGAAGCCTACTGAAGATCAGCATCAAAATTAGGTTTTACAAGGACCTGAAACCACAAACATAGTCCACTAAAAGTACCCAAGTTTTACAAGGACCTGAAACCTCAAATAAAGTTTAAGAACAAGAACCAAGAAATAGGATTAAAAACTAAAACCAGTTACAAAAACCAGTAAAAAGGACCTGAACAGGAACAAAACCAACAATTACAATTCCATGATCATCTTGACAGCCTCCCTCCCAATCGTAGCAGTACCCTGAATGGAATTAGCAGCCGAAGTAGTAGCAGCTTGCAAGTCTTTCTTCCTTGAACTCTGACTTGTCCTCTTACTTGGACCCTCGAAAGATATTATTTCTTCATTTGCTCTTTTACCAAGGTTAGCTATAACAGCACAAATGATTGATGTTACCTGCTTCATCTTTGTTCTACTTTCCTTGATAAACATTCTAGGATTATACTCATAATCTTTAAGTTTTTTTGGGATATCTCTCATTTTCCCCTATAAATGGTTTATTATGGTCTGATCAACATCCTGAATGTGTTGCATTATTTCCACTTTCTTCTTTAGGCCCATTATTTCATTATGGATCCAAGAATCAACTTAGAGAATAGAGTGAGCTTTGAACTTGGTAGAATGCACGAAGGAAAGATTGGTTTCCCTCTGTGGAGATTCACAAGTGTCTTCTACAATCTCATGTGGAGGGGAATCAACCTTTTCAATATGTTCCTCCCTATCCATCTGTTCCTCCTCTTTAGTCTCAATAGGGTGTTCATGTTGAACAGGGTCTTCCTTTTCTTGTCCCCCAATCTCCATAGCAGGAATAGAAACCAAAACCATATGATCCTCCTTTCTCATAGAGACTAGATCATCAATTAAAATATATTTATCTTTGACACCTCCCCTAGACACAGTTTGATTACCCTCATTATCAGAATTACTCTATTTTGAGTTTCACTTAGTTGTATCACCTTCATTCCCTTTCTCAATTTTTCCTTTAGTTTCTGGATAACCTTCCAAATTGGAGCTGAACCCCCCAATATCCATCCCTTCCTCTTTCTTCATGACATCCTTCTTAGAACTTTTAGTACTCTCTGACTCAGAATCCTCTTCTATAATATGTTTTTGAGAACTAGAGGATTCTGGTTTTTTCTTTTCTATCCCTTTAACATTCTCATCCTTCTTATGCTTTTTGGACTGAGAACCCTTATGTTTATCAGAATAAGGAGTCAAATCTATGGATTTATTTTTACAAAAACCCTCTATGAGAAGTATCAAACCTTCATGTAAAATGGGGTGAGACTCCTTCTTCCTATGGGCATACAAGCTTTGAAGCAACAAAAATTGCAAATAGAAAGGGAAAGAAATTCTATCCTTGTGCCTGAAGTGGTTGAGAAAAACAAAATGAAACTCAATCTTATGGTCATTCCAAATTATGGTTGGAAGGTGATTCTTTGAATATTATTAACATCCTCAATAATATAAATTCAATCTCATGGTCTATTGAGGCTACAGTTATGGAAATCAAAGCTTTAATTCAAAAATTTGAAAAAGTGGCCATATCCCATACATATCGAGAGGTCAATGGGGTCACTAATTGGATAGCTAATCATTTTATTCAAATGGGGCATAAGGGGAGGTGGCTTGATGAATTAAATAAGCACACTATTCTTAAATCACTTATTAATTATGATGCCATTCATTCTAAAGTGGGAAAGATTTGCTTGGATTAGCAATTTAATGATTTGGTGGAGTGGCCTTATGGTTGTTAGATTACTTTTCCTGAGGAGGTACATTCTAGAGAATGTCACGTGGTTACTGCATGTATCATCAAATAGGCAAACTCCATTTCAAGTCACAAATAATTGGTTCCATTTCAACCTTTTTGCCTTCTATGTTTGGGTGCTTCTAGGCAATATGAGGGGTGAACTGTGAAAGCAAGAGCTGAAAAAATGTGATGAATGGAAGGTTAGATAAGACGTTTGGAAGATTCTATAGAAAGGGAAGGTGGTCAATTATCTGGAGTGTTTACATGGCTTTAAACCCCACATCACTACCACCTTCTATAAAAATTGGGTTGATGATAGAGTTACTCTCCACAGAGTCACTATGAAGCTCACTGATGAATTCATTACTGAGGTCATGGGGCTTCCCATGGGTGGTATTAAGTTCTCTAAATAGACTAGTATCTCCAATGCGGCCTACAAAAAAATTTGAAGATGGATGTAGAGGAAAAGCGATTGGAAAAGAATGGAGACTTCTTTGATGTGGATTAGATAAAATAAATTTGGCAAGATGTGCTATGATGTATCTGTTAGTACTTTATCCTTGATGGTAGGAATAAAAGAGTTCACAAATTTCATTTTGTTTTTCTCAACCACTTTAGGCACAAGGATAGAATTTTAATCTTCTTATGTGTTTTCATAGGTCTACATGATACTTTGATATTTTACTTCCAAAATAATCATAATATAATCTAAATAATCAATTACATATCATTTAATTCATCCAACCATTCCACACAACCCCCAAGCTTCTACTCTTCACTTAACTCTTCTTTCCTCTTTGACACCTTCCATCTTCTAGCATTTTTTTGAGATAAACCTCCTTGTTCTAATTAAACCAAAAATATCCCAACAAAACCAAACCCATATTAAGATACCCCTCTACATAATGAATCTCATTTATGTAATTTCATAATTTAGCACTCTTTAGAGAACACCTAACTCAACACCGCTCAGGAGTAATTAGATCTCATAAGCCTAATTCAAGGCTACTGACTATGAAACTATACAATATAGACTCAAAACAACTTTAAACCTTAAAAATACTCTTCTTCATATATAAATATACTTTCCAAATATTTTAATGACTTTTTATCAATTAAATCACTTGTTATCTCATTTTCCAATTTCAAACCGTAACTTGTGTTGTCTCAGTCTTGCACCTACTTGAGAAGATAATAAATGATCTAGAATGATCTTTTGACCCTTATAAAATATTTTGAGGCTTTAAATCACTCTTATTTAACCCACACATATTATCAAACTATTAATTTTCCTTTCTCAATACTAATCAATGCCACCATGTAGTTTTACAAAAAAATTGTACCCTTCCAACATGACTATGTTATGAAATATGATAGAATAAACCCTTAAGACCCTTTAAATTCATTTGGGATAAATTAAAAGAATCACACACATGAAAATAAATATCTCAAAACATTCAAAATACCTTAAATCCTTAACTCTATTTCCAAGAAGTCTATATGGTCTTTCTTTATGACTATGGAAACTCAAAATTGTTACTAATTGGGTTGTGTTTAATATTCCCATATAGTTTGTATTTTATCAATCATATAAATAATTTAAATTTTTTTACATTAATTTCATATATATCCTCTATCCCTTACTCATATTTAAATAATTTATAATGATACTTTAAACTAACTATGTTCTCTTCTTTCTGATAGTGACTATAGACAAATTATTGAAACTTGGGTTTCATCACTTTGAACATGTAGACTACTGAATTGAATCTTCTCCAACTAGATATATTAACACCATAGGATTTATAATAAATATATATACACTTATTTAAATTTTAATCTATCCAAATAATCTTTACAAGTAAGGACAAAGTCCTTTATATGTCTCTTATTCTTTTTCTCTTCCTAACTTTGTCATGTCAAAGTGATACTATTCTTTCCACCTCCTACTCTTCCACTAACACTTCCTACATGTATCAATATTTTAATATTACCTCCAACATGAAAACTACATTTTATTCTTGTCCATTAAAAATTACATGGTAGTTACACTTCCATGATTCTTGGTTTAAATTATCATTTCACGATATGCACATTGAAATACATTGCCATATTATCTTGGTTTACATTGAGAAAAAAATGCCATATTATATATATATATATATATATATATATATATATATATATATATATATATATATATATATATATATATATATATATATATATATATATATGTATATATATATATATCTGTATGTATATATGTATGCATATATGTATGTATATGTATGTATGTATGTATGTATATATATATATATATATATATATATATACATATATATATATATATACACATACATATATATATATATATATATATATATATATATATGTATATATATATGTATATATATATATATATATATATATATATATATATATATATATATGTATGCGTATATGTGTGTGTGTGTGTGTGTGTGTGTGTGTGTACTATATATAAAATTAAGTGAGACCTTGTTTACATGAAAAGTTGATGGCTCAAGTAAACACTCTTCCCTCTCTGTGAGCTAAGATAGACATATGTATTGTTGTTTCAATGCCATATGCACAGGAATTGACAAAGGTATATATTAAATTATAATTTTAAATTGTAAAAATATATTTGTTTTAATTATTTTACTACATACTTGGGGTAATTATAAATTATGTGAATTTATTGTGCATGAAGGGTTATCCTATGATATTTGATAGTCCCAGTCGGATGATTAGTAGGGTAATTTCTCATGTTTCTCCAATATTTGAAATACCTATTCAAATATCTAAGCCTACCATTGACTTGTTTTAGCATCTAAAATAGATTGAAAAAGACGCTGAACTTGTAGTAAGTGCATTTTTAAATTTTTTTTTATAGTTTAAAATTAATTTCTTAACTATTGGTTGAATGTATTTTATGTTAATTTTGTAATAATAATTGAATTTAAATAGGTTCAGCTATAAACAAGCTAAGATCATATAAACCATAGTTAGATCTTAGATAAATCCAAGGCATTAGAGGGGTCTCCATCTACTAGCAAGGCATCCCAAAGAAATTCTTCTTTGAGGAAGGCAAGGAGATGGAGGTTATTTGATGAATAGGATATCTTGCATGAGATGTACTTTTTTGTATGCCTATATGGCAAGTTATGAATTTTTTACATTGTATATGCATATATGAATTTCACCCAATATTAGATACTATGTTGGTAGATGTAATTTTTTTTATGCCTATCATGATGATATATGTATTATTGACATTTTACACATGTGCCTATAGCGTATGCCTATCATGGCAATTTATCTGATTTATATTCAATTTTTATTTCATAGTGTGTTATTGTATATTATTGTTTTAATATTCTAAACTATTATATATCAGATATCTTATTTAATGTTGTACACAAATTAGGATTAAAAATTTGTTCTTTTCAATGCTATAAATCTCAGATCTCCTATATTTTTTTAAACTAATGTTTTTATTTCATTGTGTGTAGTGGAAATGACTAATGACACTCTTATCTATTTTGAATTTTTCATCACCCATTTAAAAATTTTCAATTGATCATTAATATAATTTGAATAAACTTAAATCCATACTCAATCATGTTCAAACTTTTTAAATTAAAATATATAAAATTATTCATAAATCCTTGCAAATTTATCACTTAGATAACTATACCTATAAGTTACCCGATCTTTCACCTTCACCTAGCTCTAATTCCTTTTTGAATAGATTTTATTGAAACTAGGAATACTTCTTATATGACTTCTATGATTATTTTTCCTTTATATTTTCCCTCACCTCTCAAGTAATCTCTACCAATATATCTTTTGTACTCAACTCCTTTTGGTGACCATGTACATGGTTTACTTATTTAACTTTGCATCTTTATCTTTGCTAAAATTTAAAGATGAAATTATGCCTAACCTTGACTATAATTTATTTAGTCTAATAAAAGGAAACCTTACTAACTTGAAACAAAATAATCATTCATGAGACAATAATCCATCTTTGGCCAAAACCATTTATCATCCCCTAATACTAACAATGCATAGTTTTCTCTTCTATGTTTAACAATTATATGAAATTACTATTCATATGATATAATATCATGAATAATTCCAACCTCAATTATCCACTCTTTCTCTTAACTCAATTGAAAATACACTCTCAAACAATCTTCTTTTAAACTAGTCAATTACTCATTAGGTATGTTCTTAACTAGTCATCAATCTCTTAGATCTACTCTACTTATTTTGAAAAATGTTATTTAAGACAATTTGTATAGGTAATATTAAACCTCAAGGATTTATGTAGGTGTCAAAACATACAATAAATCAACAAACTATAAGTATCTAAGAGATTAAGCTCTCATTCTCAAATTCTATTTTTTAAATTTCTAGGTCTCTAGACCTAGTTGTTGCTCCAATAGGTAAATTTATAAAAATAGATTTTACATACCTTAAAAATTATGTTTATAATATTATTTTATAAATTTTAACATGTTTTAACCCTTACCCAATTTTATATAACCTATATCAACCAAAAATCCATCTTACCCATGTTTTAACATGTTCTAAAGGTCGAGAGTTTAGCAAAACTACTATTTTGATGCTTCCTGAAAAAAATTGACACTATGAACACATATTATGGGTTATATAATATCTATTACCAGGTTTTTTGCCTCCCATAAGTATTTATTTATAAAATCACCACCCATTCTAGCCTCAAGAACAACCTTCCCAACACAATAAAAATGCAAAATTTTAGTCTAAGTTCAAATGCACATAAAATGAAACTGATAAATCATTTATGTGAAACTTAAGATCTATTAAATACCTACTTAATAACTATAATCTCACCTTATATAACTTATTTGTAACCTTCAAGAGTAATCTGTTGGACAAGTTATAGTGATGGGTCTAAAAATGTAATTTTTTGGCATTGAACAAACAACTTCTTGAGCTCTAACTACCATTTTTGCCTCTGAGACCTACACCTAGGAGTATATCACTTATATCACATATATATAGGCAAATTACATGTTATCACACCACCACAAAATTCAAATCCACTTGAAAGTGCATTTTCACTATTGTTCTAGAATGTGGAAACACTAACAATAAATGTTGTCAAAGTTTAAGTTGTGGTTGTAAAACTATGGTTTTGAGCTTCCTAAAAAAAATGACACTTCCAACACATCCAAAGGGAATATAACATCTAGTACCAGGTTTAGGGCCTCCCATTAGTCTCAATCGATAGACTCACCACCCATTCTAGCCTCAAGAACACTCTTCCCAATACAAGAAAAATTCATTTTCCTAGCCTAAATTCAAATACACATAAAAAAACCTATAATTCATTTACATGAATCATCATATCCTTCCCCTAACTCTTTAATCCCTATAATTTAACCCTATATCACTTAGGTGGAACCTTCAATATCAATCTGTTGGACAAGATGTAGTGAGGGGTCCAAAAAATCATTTTTTTAGCATTGAACAAACAACTTCTTGAGTTATAACTACCATTTATACCTCTAAAACCTCCACTTGAGAATTTATCACTTAAAAAATGTGTATGTAGGAAAATTACATGTTATCACACTACCATAATGTTCAAATCCACTCAAAAATGCATTTTCACTACCATTTTGGAGTGTGAAAACATTGACAACATTATCAAAGTTTAAGTTGTGGTTACATAAATCTATTTTTATTTATTTATAGCTATAAATTGATAATACCAATACATCTTAGGGGTAGATAATGTCTAATACTAGGTTCTTCGCCTCCAATTAGGCTTGAATGACAAAACCACCAACCATTTCTCACCTCAAGAATGCCCTTTCTAATACAAGAAAAATGTATTTTTTAGCCTAAGTTCAACCATGTGTAAGATAAAACCTATAATTCATTTCAATGAACCATCAAATCCATCCCCTTCTTATTTAAGCCTTATAATATCACCTTGAATAACTTAGGTGTAACATTTGATAGTAATCTATTAGACAAGTTACAATGAGAGGTCCAAAAATATAACTTTTGGTCATTAAACAAGCAACTTCTTGAGCTCCAACTTCCATTTATACCTCTGAGACCTCCAATTAATAATCTATCCCTTCAATCATGTCCAAATATGAAAATTAAATGTTATCACACTACCATGACATTCAAATCCACCTGAAAGTGCATTTTTATCTACCATTCAAGAGAGTGGAAACACTGATAATAAATGTTGTCAAAGTTTATGTTATGGTTGCATAACTTTGATTTCAATGCTTTCTGATTCAAAAATGACACTTAAAACATTTCTAATGGGTGTATAATGTCTAGGACTAGGTTATTTTCCTTCCATTAGGCTTGATCAACAAACTCACCACCCATTCTAGCCTCAGGAACTCCCTTCCCAATACAAGAAAAATGCAATTTTTAGCCTAAATTCAAACACATGTAAAAAAGACCTATAAGTCATTTCTATGAACCATCAAATCCTTCCCCTACCTATTTAATTCCTCTAATCTCACCCTAGAACACTCAAGTAGAACCTTAAAGAGCAATCCATTAGACAAGTTGAAGTGAGGGGTCCAAAAATGCATTTTATTCAGATAGGAAAATTACATGTTATCACACTACCATGACATTCAAATCCACCCAAAAGTGAATTTTCACTACCATTTTGGAGCATGGAAACACTGATAATAAATGTTTTCAATGTTTAATTTATGGTTACAAAACTCTAGTTTTGATGATTTCTGACTAAAAAATGACACTACCAACATATTCAAAGGGTGGATAACATCTAGGACTAAGTTCTTGACCTCCCATCAAGCTCGATCGACAAACCCACTAATCCAAAAATCAAAATTTTTGGTTGAAATATATTTCAAGAACATGAAAAATAACATAGTAATAATGATTTCTCTGAGAAGAGATGTGTTATTACTTATAAGATTATAAATTCAAACATATGGTTATCTATGGGAAGAGATGTTTGATTTCCTTTTTAGGTTGAATCTACATTTATGCATAATTTAAAGGAAAGAGGAGGATGTGAAAGGTCACAAATATCAATGGAGAGGAATTGGTTTGACTTCCGTGATTTAAAATAATATATAATTTGAGAAATTACTATTTTTAAAAACTTACTACTTTTAGACAACACTATTCAATTTGAAATTTAGGGCACTTTCATTGGTTTTTTAGGGTTGAAAACCAACCAATAATATATATATATATATATATGTTATTTCATCATTTCTTCCTTGTTCTTATCTTTCTAATAGTTCAAACGGGGAGTCAATTGGAGCTATGGTGTAAAAATTATGGCTCCCAGAAGTTCTACCACCAATTAGGGTGGGATCATTGCTCGAATCTTCACTTGAAGTGTTTCCTAGATCATACCTCCTTCCTTGAGAATAAATGGTCCTCATTTCATCAATATTCATCATAAAGTGTGGTAATTTTGTCTTCATTTTATTCTCTATGAGCCACTCACCTTGGTGGCTAAGCTTGCCCCTTTTGACCACCCATTAAAGAGGAATAGAGTGCCCTATTATTGTCTTCATTGAGTTGTCCATAATTTGATCTTCCTCTACTAGATCAAAACTCCATTAATCAAGCTCATTAATGTATATTTATTTTTCTATGACTAATGTGTCCAATAGAGGTGAATGATATGGTTTGAGGATCTCCACATTGAATATTGGTTGTAGACCAAGGTAGGCTAGCAGGTTTAACTCAAAATCATTTTCTCCAACTTGTCTAATGATAGTGTAGGGACCATATCTCAGAGGCTAAATTTTTTTTTGTGGACCTATGAGTCATTCCTTTTTAATCCATAACCAAAACTTGTCACCTATAGAAAATGGTGTGTCACCCTATGTTTGTCATGGCATTGCTTATACTTCTAATTCATCTTTTCCAAGATGCCATGAACCTACTACTGGATGTGTTGGATTTTTTCAATGAAATTTGTTGATTTTTCTACCTCATATCTCCCATGAGGTTTATATTCCATGGTGGATAATGGAATAAATACATCTATTGGTGTCATGGGTTGTAACTTAAAACATACTTATAATAGACTATGCTTGGTGGAGCTATATAGGGCTTACTTGTATCCATGTTGTATGAAAATAATCCCATCATCCCATGTGCATGGATGCTTAGAGTGATACATCTAAAGCATGTGGATAATTAAGTGGTTCACAAATTTTGTCTAACCATCAATCCATATATGGAAGGCCATGGACTTCATCAACTTAGTATCCATCATTTTTTATATAGTGGACTAGAAGATGCTTAGGAACTAGATATCTCTATCTAAAATAATGGACTTGGGGAGACCAAAATGGAGCCATACATGACTAAAATATAGCTGAATAGTTTCCTTAGTAGACATAATTTTATTAAAAGAAATCATGAGATCCACTTTTAAAAAATGATCAACAACAAAAAAAACATAGTCCTTACTATGTTTTGAAGTGGGCAAACCTGAGAGAAAATCCATTGAGACAAATTCCCAAAGACTAGTTGGTTCTGGCAATGGTGTGTATAATCCTTGATTCTTATTTTCTAGTGTGGCTATCATACATGGGGTTCAAGATTTGATGTACATTTCCACATCCTTTCACATATGGGGATAGTAGACATGATTTTGAATAACTACCAATGTCTTATCTACACCAAAGTGCCTAGTTGTCCTATTGAAATGTGCTTCCCATACCATCTTATCTTGATCTATAGCTAGAACACAAATGTACCCCATATGATAGAGGACATTATCTTGAAAATATAAATTAGAGACATGTTTACCTTCTTGAAGTGCCTAATATATATCAACAAAGGTAGGATCTACTTCATACAGATCACCCCATGTGGCAGTCTCATGTTTACACAGATTAAGAACTATTGTGAGTATAAAAATTGGTGGCTGACTCAAATAATCTTTTTCTTGAAGTGTTGCTCAGATCACCCACCACCCATTTTATCCTCAAGATTGCCCTTCCCCATATAATATAAATAAATAAAATTAGCCTAAGTCCAAACACATGTTAAAATAAACCTATAGGTCATTTATTGATATTCAATCATGTCCAACATGAGCTTTGATCAAGTCCAACCCAATCTTATCTTATCTTCAAGAATATATAATTCTCTACTAACACTGCCACCACATGAAGGTGTAAGTTTATCTGGCACCATTAACCTACAATAAATTGTTAGTAAATAATTGAAAATGAAATTCATATGTACTACCTAAAAAATAAAAAACATTTGGTAAAATTTATTACATCTACATTTGAAAATTCAACATACCTATTTATTTCAATCCAAGGAACCACTAGGATCTGCTCTAACCTTGATAGTATCAAGAATAGCTTCATGGTCTGACTCATGAACTTTCTATAGTTTCCTATTTAATGGCCTCCCATGATATTTTTATAATTGAATATTTATTTAAAGAATCAAATTTTTATATTAAAGTATCTTCTTGTGTTTTTAAAACTCTTCAAACAACCATGTATCTAAATATTTTATAGGATATCATCAAATCCAAGTTCCAGTAACTACCACTAACCTAGTGGGATAGTCAATGTTTTCTCCATCTATAACTAGGGAACTCATTATTTTATTTCTCTCTACACTGGTATAATTAGTAATTAGTTCCCTCTTCATTATCCTCATATTAAATTACTACAAAAATATGCCTTATATCACAAAAAAACCATTTATAGTGATAATTTAAAGATATATAATGAGAATAAATTGTATATAAAGAAAAATATTCTACTTTCTTGCACTAGATCAGATACATGGTTAAATTTATCTGATGATGTCATATTTTTAAGTTGTAATGATGTTGGAACATGATATTTGTTGATTGGAATTATTGGTTTGTAACTCCAATCATCCACCCACTCTTATGACTCACACTCATTCCAAATAGAGTCCACACATGTAGAATAGAAATATGCCAAGTGTCTCATATGAACAGTCCAATAACTTGAATTTGAGAGAAAAAATGATTAGAGGTCATTTTTACTCATTAGAGTCATAAAATTGTCATACTTTGCCAATTTTTATTCTACCATTAACCAAAAATCTCTATGAATAGAAGAATTTAGCTGAGCACCATGACACATGTTCTCATTATGCCATTCAACCATAGTTTTTGCATTTGTAAATGAACATCTTCTTTAAATTTCAACTCCTCCCTTTTAATAAATATTTATACATATGCTCCAACACCTTCATGCTCCCATTTTCCATGGCTAACCTAGGTGAAACTCTAAATTTATTCTACACCAATGGTAATGTGCATCCTTCTCAACCAATAAAAAATCCATGCATTTTTTAATTATGATGTGAAATTATCTAACTCAAATGTTCATAGAACTTCTAAAAACAACATTAAACATAATATAAAAATTTTGATTGATAATCATTGATATATAAATGGTACTCCCTTAATATTTTTTGTTGTTTCTCTATACTATCAGGTACATGCATGAATGTTATATGCAAGAATAAGGCAACTTGTGATGATTTGTAATACTATGATTGAACTTCCATTTGGGGTTTGAATGTGAAATTTTTAGAAAAGTCAATTATTGAAATAATCAAACCAATTAGGAATGTATGCTTTTTTATCTTGAAATGTTTATCCAACCATCTAGCCCTATGTGTGTGCCTTGCATACTCATAAACAATCTTCTCCCTAAATTTGACTAAAATTTTAAAAACATGTATATTTTTTGTAACAAACTCACACCATTTACATTATTTTCCATATTTTACTTGATATATCACTGATTTATATTTTCTTAAACCAATTAATTCATATCTAATTTCACTTTTAAGCTCCTCATGGACACATTTTTTTTAATTTTGTCAATCCACCATAAATGTTGTAATTTCCATTTAAACATGATTTATTGTAAAATAATTTTCCATCTAATATTATTCAAATATAGTTGGAATAAATTCCCTAGATGATATTGGTGCAAATTCAATGCCACACTCCTAGAAAAAAAATAGTATGCAAATTATAATGAATAAGGAAAAAAACATCATAGTGCATTGAAAATTAAACATGTTGCCTATAACAAGTGGTGTGTGTATATTTATTTTTACATAAAAATGTTTGGCCATCTCAAAATATCTTTAAAAAAAATAAGTGTTTAGATATTTTTTGAAAAATTTAGAGTATGATTGTGTTTGAGTCATAACCAATAAATTTTTTATATGTGGTTCAGGGTTACGAAAACCAACAATTTTAGAGTATCAGCTATAGTCTTATCCTTTCATAGAAGTATACCAAAGAATGCTTAGAGATATTGGTATTAGGTTCATTAAGTCTTTCACATATTTCAAATGCTTTCATTAATGTTTTTATATTTATATTAAGTGTTTAATTTGTTTTTGAAACCATTCATTTTTTCCCTACTTGGTCACTTACTACACAAGTTGTATGTATATGTTAGGTAACATTAAAATAATAGGTGTATGATTTAGGGCTTACAGTATGATATCCATCATCTAGATTTTGAATAATTTAATTTGTTTCATCATCCATGTTAGATGGTCTTACTCTTAATGTGTACATTATAGTTCTCATCTTAATCAATTTTATCAATGAAACAAATAATTGACATCTTTGACTATCATAATTTAAGTTATGAAAGAAAGTATCCCAAATTTGTTCAACCAGTCTTCTTGAATGGAAATCAAACATTTTGTTATGCATTGGTTCGAAAATATTTTCATCAACTTTAATGAATTACTTATCTTTTCTATGCACAATTCTTGTAATTATTTTTAATGGTGGTATTTGTTGAGAGGGTTTTTCAAGATCATCATTACTTTCATTGTTTAGAGGTGGGATGACATTTTATTCATTGTTTATTTCTTCATTATATGTTTTTATTACATTTTATTGATGGCTAATTTCATCATTATTTATTTCCATCAGATTTTATTCATTAATGGGGGTGAAGCATCATACATAGACTCATCATCAACATAATAAAAAACTTGAATCCTTGAATGTAAATTTCAAACATTATATAATTCATTATTATTAATTTTTTATATTATTCATTTCATTATGGCTAATTTCATCATTATTCAATTCGTTATGGTCTATTTCATCATTTTTAATTCATTATAATCAACTGGCTCATTATCGATTGCATTTTGTTCATCAAGATTAGGGTTTGTACCTTGTCTACCATGATTTTTTTGCATTCGTATCTTGTTTTTCTCTCTAAAATATTATAATTCCTCTAGTGTTTTCTTATTTAATATATTCCTCTTACTCAAAAATGATCCATTACCCATCAAGGACAATTGATAGAACTTCAAAGGTGGGGTCAAGTACACAAGTAACATAGGTCTCATAAAAGTATGCAAAGAATGTTTGTGGGGATAGAATTCTTTATTTATGTTAAAAATAGATGTCGAAAAGTGATCTTAGTCTATAATAATAATAATAATAATAATAATAATAATAATAATAATAATAATAATAATAATAATAATAATAATAATAATAATAATAATAATAATAATAATAATAATAATAATAATAATAATAATAATAGTAATAATAATACATTATATACCACCATTTCATTATTACATAGTGTGATCATGTTATTTGTTATATTAGGTTTTGCTTCAACATACATATAGATAAGTGTCTATTAAGATTAATAAAATCACATTATGTAATAATGTGATCACATTGTTCTTAATAATTGGTTGGGGTTAAAATTCAACATTGACAGTCGAGTGTTTTCTATATTAAGAATAATGTGATCACATTATTAAATAATGTGATCATGTTATAATTAATATAAATTAGGGATTAAAGCATTAGTATATATGGTTTAGGGATTAGTGATTAAAATTTGTGTTTTAGGTTTAGGGATTAGAGATTAGGGCACGTGTGGTTTAGGTATAAGGGCGTTTATAAATTCTAATCACTCTATGCCATTTGTGAACCTAATCTTAACTATAAAGGATGTTAATTAGGACTAAATCAATTGGCAAATAGGGAAAGTTTTTGGTTTACAATTTAGAGTATAGTGTTTAGGGCTTAGGTTTAGGGTACATAGGGTCAATTTTAAAGATAATTCTTAGTCTAAATGATGTTAATTTGGGATAAAATTATTCACTCAAGGTTTGAAGAAATTATATTTATGGTTTAGATTTAGGGATTAGGAACTTTTAGGATTAAGTCTTGGGTATAGGTCTTAGGGTATATAAGGTATAATAATGATGGTGACTAGGGCAAATTAGAGCTCATATACCCATAAATCACATTTTATAGTCATGAAATCAGGTTGAAGGGGCTCAAAATAGCCCTAATTTACTTCAAATACATAACTAAATTGGAACTCTACAGGATATGTTTTGACCATAAGATTAAAAAATGCATTTTATGACATCTCATGATAAAATTAGTGATATTGTAAGGCATTTATGTTTACATCATATAGTGTGCATTAAGGCATATGTATTACAATTTATGTTTTAGTGATTAGGGATTAGGGTATAGGGTGTAGGTTTAAGGACCTGCATATAATGTCTAATCACTATATGCCATGTGAACCTAATTATTATTACAAAGGATGTTAATTGGAAATAAATAAATTGGTAAATAGGGAAATCTTATGGTTTATAATTTAGGGTATTATGTTTAGGATTTATGGTTTAGGGATTAGGTTTTAATGTATATATGGTTTAGGGTGCATAAGGTCAATCATAAAGATAATTGAGGACAATTTAAATCACTTAGACCCATTTGTGATTATAGAATGTGTTTTTTGGTTGTCATTATACCCAATGCCATTATACAAATTGAGTTAATTAGTCAAATTGGATAATCAATCATGTGATTTAGGCCAAGTTGAAACTTGTGAACTTGATTCTTAGTCTAAATGATGTTAATTTGGGCTAAAATTATTGGTTCAAGGTTTAAAGAGTTTATATTTATTGTTTATAGTTTATGGATTAATAAATTTAAGGATTAGGGCTTAGGGTATAGGTTTTAGGGTATTTAAGGTACAATCATGAAGTTAATTGGGGTAAATTTAGCTCCTTAAACCTATATCTATGAGTAAATAATGTCATTTTGAGCTTAATTAGCCCCCACATCATTAAAAATTGATCCAATTAATTTAATTATGGTTTAATGATATGATGTGATTATGACCAAGTTCATCCTTATGACCCAATTCTTAATATATATAAAAGATGTTAATTGGGGCTAAATTTTTTGGTTTATGGTTTAAGGTCTACAATTAAAAGGGTTTGGGGTTTAGGGCTTACATCTTATGGTTTAAGGTAGATGGTATAGGGTTAATGTTATATCATACAAGGTTTAGGGCTTAAGAAATTGGATATAGGCTCCAATCACTAAGGTAATTGAAGAAAATTTGAGTTGCTTGTTCACCTATTCATTATAATTATCTTCATGTTTGCATTTATAATAGAATTAGGGTTAGTTAAGCCATGTACATGTTTCATACATGTTATAAAATTTATTGAGCCATAAATTTGGTTTAGGGGCTCAATTTTGTGTATATCACACCCCTAATTACATATATTGACTAATTAGATTAATTCATGATAGAATTAATCTTTTGATTTTATCCTAAATCATATATTACTCTTAAAGGGGTTCAAATTGGCCACAAATGCCTCCTTGATTAAATGAATCAACTCTTTTGTTAATTATATATGACATGACATTAGGGTTAATTTCAATCCAAATTACATCATATATAATTTAAAATAGTTTCATGTGGCTCATTTTGACCTTAATTACCTCCACAAGGTAACTAATCAACATTTACATTCATTAACTAATGATTTCAAGTTTATTGATCTCAAAACCACATTATATACATGTATAAATTGCACATAATTAAATAACATTTATTTAATTAAATCAAGATAATTAAATTAGAGATGATCAACTCCCAAATAAAATTTTATAATCATGTAATTAGGTTGAAGGGGCTCAAAATAACCCCAATTTACTTCAGATGCATAGCTAGATTGGTACTCTAAAGGCTAAGTTTTGGCCTTAGCTTTAAAAAGTACATTTTATGACATCTCATGATAAAATAAATTATATAATAAGGTATTTATGTTTGTGGTATGTAGTTGGAATTAGGTCATAACACTTACAATTTATGTTTTAAGGATTTTGGATTAGGGTATAGGGTTTAGGTTTAAGGTCCTATATATAATATCTAATTACTCTATGCCATGTGAACCTAATTCTTACTATAAAGTATGTTAATTTGGACTAAATAAATTGGTAAATAGGGAAAGTTTACAATTTTGAAGAATTAGAAGGGATAAGGATATCATCAAGCCCTAAAATCTTACACATAAGGTCCCAAGGACATATTTTTACCCCCTAATACCATTATTTGGTTTGAGGAAATAGGGGAAGTGCCCTCTATTCTGACTCAGATAGAGGGCACTTCCCAAGGGTGAAAACCTATAGGTTTTGGAGAAAGAGGATGACAAGGTCAGCTAGGGGTTGGTGAGACTTTGTATAAGAATTTTTGGAGTTGTAACACACATGTACCAATATAAACAACTAGGCATATCAGATATAACAATGTTAATGTTAGGGTGTCTTAAACACATAAGCATGTAGTAAAGACCTTGATGTCTGGATCAAGTTTATTGATCATTTAAGGGTATAATATTACTATTGGAACTATATGAGAATCCCAATGAGTTAAAACATGTTCATAATGGATTTTAATGTGTGTTAAAGCTTTTATTATTTATAATAAATCATAGGCAAGCCATATTTTGGCTCAAATCAGCTTAACCTTGCATAGAATGGAAAACAAAGCTCAAAAAGCTAATTTTGAGAGATCACACCTACTTGGACACCTTTCATGGGAGTATAAGGAGTTGTGTAATTATTAAGTATGACTTGAACATTTTTTTTGTGTAATTTGTTTACAAATCCAATGTTAGACCTATATGAGCAATCTTTAGAGGGAAAAATTACTTTAAACCCTCTAAAACCCTTGGTAGTGAACCAATTGGGAAAATGAAGGATAAGGGGCATAAAAATAAACTATAATAGATTGGGATATGATTGGATATTTTATAGGATTTTCTATGGCTCCTCCCCATCAACTTAATTTTTACCCTACCTATATGAAAAATGTGGAAAATATCTCTTCTTTATAATTTTTGGTGTTGTGAAAGTATGTAAATGTTTAAAATTATGAAATAAACTTTTAGAGAGATATTTGGAGTTAATTTAACTTACAATGTTCATTTAATTCTTCATATAATCTCATAAGTGCCTTCATCTTAGGTAGTTAAAACTAGTATAGTGAACAAGCAAGTGAGAAGGTGAAAGATTTAAAGGGGAGGTATTTTAATGTCTTCCTAAAGAATATAAGTCTATGAGGGGTCATAAAAATATTAATACACTCATTTTTATATATAATATTTGAAAACTAAAGACCAACTTTGTGCCATGTGTGAAGGGTGAGTGAAAGAGGAGTTATTTGGATTGTATGTAGTGATAACTCATGTCCAAAAGAATATTGATGATTAGGGATGAAACTAATGATTTTTTGATAATTTATACAACCCCTCCCTGTCATTTAAATAATCATATCTATCTCTAGTCTACTATGGGATGTTCTAAAAAGGCCAAATGATGAAGGTAGTTTTTTGAGTAAGCAATTAAGGAGTTATATGCCACATTTTAGGATTTTTAAAGTTTTGAGGGACATTTGACTAAGTATACCTTTGATGGTCTATTTCATATTCCTATCTCATAAATTTTTAACTAATTTTATTAGCATGACACATGTGCTAGTGACTCTTGGACTTCATTCTCTTCGCTTCTCTCTCAAATTTTATAAGTACTAGCCATTTTAGCTCTTGAAAACTAATACCACATTCAGTATGGTGAAACCCTACTAGTTTGATGTCATATTTTCCTTTTAATAATATAAAAAATATGGTTTTGATTTGATAAAAATCTTTTGTGACTATGTAAAGTGATGAATGGTTGAGTCTTTTCATTCTATCCTTACTTTTTGTTATCCTTTCATGTCTTATGCGAGAAGTTTTCATTATAACATGTCATTTAGAGTGTCGTTAGTGTGTTATACACCCTTTAAATTTTAAAGTGTCCTTTTATTAATCAATATAATCTTTTGTCTACTTACCTTGAGTGGTCTCATTCATATCACTTTTAGGTTGAAACACTTGTGTTAGAACCTTGTAGGACTTGAAAGCTAGTTTCTATGTCTTGTTTCTTAGTTATAGAAGTATGATGGTATTATGGAAATAATTATGGTGTATCACCTCCTTATATTAATTTAATTTTATTTGAAATTATATCTCTTTTACTATAATAAACTAGTTAAGCATTTGATAAGCATTTCAAGGTGTATTTAGGGAGCTAGCCCTTAAACCTAGAGGTCTACTTTTACTATAGGTAAACCCACATACCTATAATTATTCCCATGTTGCCCAAATGTAGAGTAAGATTTAATACTATCTTATAGGGTGAAATATTTGATGACAATAGTACATAAATATATATCAAACACATTATTAGGATTGGGTCTCCCTTTACCTAAAAAAACACTCTTCTATAGCCATACACATAGGTTTGTGTGTGTTGCTCTATACTTAATAGGCTTAAATATGACTTCCAACCTTGACACTCTTTATAAATAATTTATAAGATCACATGGGGATTATTATATATCTCTATAATTTAATTTACATGCTATTTGATTATGTGTGAACTCTCTATCCTCAAACTAAGTATGTCCCTCTCTTTCTAGTCTGTAGGCCCACTGAGCCACTAGGAAATCCTATAGGTGTTTATGGGTTGTATTTGTAGGGTTATAGTGACTTTATTTTCATCATCTCATCTTAAACTTTCCATTTATTTCCCTCTATCCTCCAATGATATTTAATACTTTGTCTACCCATATAAATTATAAACTTACTATTATGCATGGTATTCTTTCTTTAGGCTTGAAAACAATCTAAGTTTCTTCTAGGTGATCAGTTGGGGTCTTGAATGTATATCTAACTATCTTTTACCAACATTTTTTTTATTATCCCCTATTTAGGGTTTTTAAAATTATTCTATGAAACATTTATGCTTGAAATTTACTTCACAAGATAAAAATCCTTTAGATAAGTTTGTACACAGACAAATGTGACACCTCAGGCCTAAGATGGAAATGTAAGTGATCATTTGTTGTGCAATTAGTCATCAAAAATCACTCTTCTAATTAATTTGTATTGTTCATATTCCTTCAAACTTGAAGACCAACTTGAAAAACTAAGCTAAAATCTTTTGGAGTTTTGAGTTTGGCATACAAGGATTATTAAAAGGTGAAAATGGATTGATGCATCCATTATGAATCAACCTTTTTTTAATGAGACCTCATATAGACTGCTCTTCTCTACTTAAGATCATGTATTGAGACATAAGCATCCTCCACTTAGGTATTCAATAAGTTAATGAATTTTACTACCTGAATAAGTAATATTAATGCATAAAATTAAAACTATGAATCTTCAAAAACTTTAAACAATGCCAAGAAACCTTAATCTATGATAAATAGTCAATGGATTCCTTTGGACCTAGTTTTAGGGTTTTTTCCTTGAGGGCCATATGTAAGTTTACTTCATTAGGAAGAGGAAATAATACACATTACTAAATCATCCTTTCAACCTAAATAAGGAATCATCTATATACTTTCAATCTAAATATTGGTTTCCATTTTAACAAACTAGGTTATACTTTGAGCTTTTGTCCTTCTTTCACATGGTGGGCATTGAGAAAACTTGAATGATATCTGATATGACAAAATTGTGACCATGTGTAGTATGTGAGTAACATGGGGGGAAAATATAATCTCATCATTGATCATTTTTATTATTTTTTCCTTTATACAACACATAAATCCTAGGACATAATCATGCAACCTACCAACCATGGAAGATTGGGTATTGATATATCCCTACAAGTCACATGAAAAAAATCTTAAATTAGTTTAGGATGCTCATTATAACTTTGGAGATATTCTATCATGCTCAAATTTATACAATGAGGAGGCAATTTTGATGAATTTGCCTATAACCAAGCTTATGAGGGTTTTAAATGGTTTAAAACCACCTGGGGTTCTTAGTGATTATTTATAAAGGCTAAGGATTTTATCTATAGACAAATTCCACTAATTTCAATCCAATTAGGGACTCCACATATGGACAATATCTTCATCTATAAATCCCCCTTAAAGGACCAATCCATTCAACTTAAACTAGCCCTTGTGAGATTGACAATAGCTTGATAGATATCCTACTTCTATTTATTCCTTTCTATTGGCTCTATGAGCATGGTTTCATATTTTTTATGCCTAAAAGAGATATCCCATGATATTTATGAATTATTCTTCTCTTGAATTAACTATACAAGTCTTGAAAACACCTACAAAAATTATTTCTTTGCATTTTTTTAGGTTTGAGATCTTGAGAAACCATTGGAGGCTAAAAAGATGGAAATGAGAGGTCAAATGCATTTTAAAATTAGAGGGTATCTATGTATGGAAGTTTAAAAGTCACTTTTTCAAGTTCATGGGGCCTTTTGGTGAATGAAGGGTGTTTGACTTCTAAAATACATTCTTTGCATATAAAACCACCTTATAATGATATTGTGATGGTCATGACACTATTTATGAGACATTTTACCCAAGATGATGAATTAATGATGTCCTAAGGGCCATAGTAACATTTTTCTCATGGTTTGAACACCTTTGAAGGAAACACATACAAGATATCAAAAGTTAATAACCATTGAAATATTTACTTTCAAATTTACTAAAAAACCTTAAAATATGATAAAGGTTTCAAACATGATTACTATTCTCTCTTCATACTAGATCTAATCCTTCTATTTTTTATACATTCTACATGATCCTTGCATGATTAAATGGACACACATGATTGGCCATGAGATGCATCATCATAGGTCATCTTATCATGTATGGTTTTATACCATGAAGGTCATATTAAGATTTGTTTTAGATCATTAGACATAGTCACACTAGATGAAAATAACACCTTATGACATAAGCACACTACATGACCACCATACTTATAAACCTAAATACAAGTGAAACTCTCTTATACTATCATGACAAGTATAAGATTAATCAAATGAGAAAGGCATAGTCTAAGTGTTTTGAGCAAGAGTTGATCTTTTTTGACTCTATGAGTAGAAAGATTTCAATAGTAAACAATTGTCCTACTTTAGAGATAGTCTACCACCCTCATGCTCTAGGTTATCTCTTACCACTTTAACCCAAGATTCCACATATCTATATTTTAGGGTTAAACATCTTCATAAGTCCAGTGAAAGAGTATAATTTTCACTACCATTCATGAATATACATGTTTATAATCATTTGAAATATTCAACATTTTGAGGTGTACTCATACTATTTATTGTCTAAGCATTATTTCATAATTTAATGGTTTAATTTATATATTTAAAAATATGTATTTCACTATATATTAAAATTTGTGGTTATAATCTACAGCCTACTTTATAGCTAGATCTTATACATTCATGCCACTACCTCATTCTTTTAACTTAAAACTAATTTAAATTCCTATTGAAATCATCACAACCTTATTCCTTATAAACCTAAAATTCTCATCGGTTTTGAGTGCTCTCTAATAATATATGAATACTTGATTTACTCAATATATTGATTTATAACACATAAAATAAAATAAAATAAAATAAATAATTGTTATTCCTTTTATAATTTTCAACTAGATTTCAATAATATTAAAGAGATTAAAAACAAATAATCTCCTTAAACAGATTTAAAAAAACACATTGTATACTTCCCATGTTTATATGTAGGTCTATAAGTGGTTGTTTACCCAACTAAAGGTTTACATATAGCCATGTTTTCAATAAAAAATAACTTCTAAAAGCTTCATAAATAAACCTACACAATTATTAACATATCATCCAACTATTCTAAGTTATGACACACCATACTCATCACATTTTTATAGTAGAATCACAATTATAGACTTGTCTATGAGAGTGAAATATCACCTCCAAGTTCATAGGGATGATTGATCATATAAAACTATGTTTAACAACCAAAAGAATCCATAAAATTTATCTATCACAACTGATCATAAATATATAGCAATATATCCTTTTTTGTGTGTTGTGTGTGCTAATATTCCATTAAAATCATAAGTGATCATCAATATAAAAAAATAGGTATTTATGAGGAAAATTGAGTAACATTTCCCATGTTTTAGGTCTATACAATAACTAGGGATTATTTAAATCTCAAAATGGAAATAAAGGTAGGGTTTTATCACTTCAAAAATGCAATAAAACACCCCCAAACATTTTAAAATAGAGATGAGAACCAAAATACTTAATTGGAACAATAATAAAAGTTATATGTGTTTTTTCCATGCACAAATTTTATGTCTACTCCTTTATTTTGTTTTTCACATTATTATTCTTTCTCTTCAATGTCATGACTTCTTTCCTCTTTCCATATTTTTATCCACACAAAACCCTTGTTGAAACCACTGATGCCATAAAAAAATAATGTTCCATTTTAATCCAAAATGGCCACTAAAATGTGAATTTTGTGCCTCATTCATAGGCTAAGTTTACTTCTTATCACCTCTAATAGAGTTCCACTCAAACTTCATGTACTATTTACCATAAAAAATTCCATAACCCATTCACATATTTATTTGATTCCAAGTATATGTAATTTAAAGTTATAAATTCAGCCCATGATGGTTTTAGACACAAGAAACCCTAATTATTTATTCCATATTTTAAACAATTTCAAATAAAATAAAATTTTAATCATTTCAATAAAACATAATCATGATCCAATAATTAAAATAAATAAATGATCTAAGTATATAATTTACACTAAGAAACTAAATTTAATTTGGATTATAATGATCCAACCCACGAAAATTAGTCATTTAATTAATTACCTCATGTAAAAAAAAATAACATTTCAATGACCTTACTTTCAAACATATAACCTATTATTACTTATTATTTACATGATCAAGTTAGAAATGATAATGTATAGTCAAATGTGTGAGAAAACATATAATTATGTAACATAATACACCACAAATATTATCAAATCATATAATCTTATATGCACACCATAAGGAATAAAAGGGTTGATATATAATTCCAATTGAAAGTCCTATAATGAATATTAGACTCAACAAATAATGTAAATAGTCAAGTAATTTACAAAGAATACCACGTTCAACAAGAAACCAAAAATTTAATGCAAACATACCATTAAAAAAATAAACACAAATTTAATAAAAACATCAAATATCTATGGAAAAAAACACACAATATGATAATCATAAAATTTGGGTAAATCTAATGTGCATGTGTGAGTGTTTTGGCTTTTTGCTCTTTCTACTAGTAACTACTGTAATTTTCCACCTTCTCCCCTATGAGGCTCTCCTTATGTAGTAATCAATGAGTGTTGATGATGTCTTACATCCACCTCAAGAAAACTAATACAATTAATCCATTTCATATAAAAATTTATAAAAACCACTACTTAATAAATAAAATAAGCACACTATATTTTTGCATATCACGATGTAAAAGTCGACTATTAGCATTCATTATATATATAAGATGTGGAATAGAAAAATATAGTAGTCTTTACAATAACATAATATATAATGTCTATCTATTTTGCATAGCCCATAAATATAACTAATCATTAGTCAATTATTTGTATAAAATATATATTATTTTTCAAGGATTATATGAGATATAAAATTACTAAAATGGACTATATCAATTAGGTTGATATAGTTTGGTGAAACATGACTAAAAGGGATTATATCAACTAGGTTAATATAGCCTAATGAAATAATACTAAAATTTATTAAATTATATAGGTTGATATAATCTAGTGAAATAGGAATAAAATGGCAGGTTGATAGATTCTAATGAAATAAACTAAAAGGTTGTATTGGCTAGGTTGATATAATTTGGTTAGATAAATTGAATTATATTGACACATTCAAGGTCATGGATGGTGTAGTTGACTATAGATTAAAATATATATATCGATATATTCATGGTCATGGTTGGTATAGTTGAATATAAATGAAATAACCATATCAGTACATTGTAGGTCAAACTTAGTGAACTTGACGTTAGGTGGTTGTAACTAAACTATATCAGGTTGGTTGATACCATTAAAAAGAAGTGATTTTGGTGGCTATATTGGTAGGTTATAAGAGGGTTAAGTAGGATAGTTATGAATGTTCATATAATTTTGAGTATAATAATCATATATAATGCATAACATAGTAGGAATTTAGATTAGGTGTCCTTCATAAGATGATGAGTTGAAAATTTTTGGTTGAATGGGAAAGAAGATTTGATAACTCAACCTCCCAAGGCCTTCAAATGAAAGGGTATGGTAGGTAGAGGGTAGAGGGATTTTTAAATATGGGAAAATCATATGAAGTATTTTTCATCCATGTCATAGTTTCATCAATGGGAACATCCCTTATCATGGTAGGGTATCCACCTCCATCATATATGCCTTCATTACAAAAGTCATGGCATTTATTTTAATCCATGTGTCAAATGGTGAAGGTGGGATCATAAAAAATTAGGGGACCATACTTATAGTCTTTAATCCCACTACAAGTGTCAACATTAAGATTTTCTTAGGGATCTTCATAAACTATGGGACCATATAGGTAATATTTAGTCCCATTATAAGTATCATAATTTAGGTCTTCACCCTAATAATAAGGATCATTATAATAAAAAATGGAAATATCATCATGGGGATATTTTTTAATATTATAAGTGTTAGATTTGATGTCATTAGGATCCTCATAGATCATCATAAATAGAAGGACCATCTTAATAATCTTCAGTCTCACTATGATCTTTAACATAATTAGGAAAAGTTTCATTGTGATCCTTAACCATGAGAAAATGTTTATCATAATTTCACCAAGAGGATTCGCATTCACTAGAGGTCCTCAAAGGTAAAAATGTGACCCATGCAAAATGGGAATGGGTGCAGGCTTGCGATAAAAATACTAAGAGGATACATTATAATGAAGAGGACTAAAAATCTAATGAAAATAATTTTGATTAGAAGAAGATAAATGATATCAAGTTGGATGATACAATTAGTTACTGAGTTTAGAAAAATAGATTGTATTATCCAAAAAGATACAATTAATTATAAAGTTATATAATATTAGGTTGGTTGATATAGTATATAAAAAATGTGATGTTGTTAGAAGCTATAAAAATAGACTATATTATCCTATCAGATGTAGTTGGAAAAAACTAACTATTTTATTAGATTGGTTTAATTAGTATTAAAACATAGAGGATAATATTGCTTTAGCTACTACCATTCATAGGTAGACATATAAAGGTATTAGGATGGTTTTTATGGTTATACTACAAAAGATATGTTGGTTTGGAATATTTTTATATGTAGGAAAAACATGAAATTGATCTAACCAAATGAGGGATAAAATTCATGTTGGGTTCATAAAAATGTATGTATAGGCTAGGATGACCTACAACTATCTTATTTATCTCAATAGAATAGGAATTGAATAAATTCAATTAAATAGAGACTATGATATTTGGATAATCAGGTACATTATATATATATATATATATATATATATATATATATATCAAATGGTTACCTATAATTAAAATGTCAAGAGGAATGGGTTCCAATGTCTAAGTCTATGACACAAAGATGTGTCTCTCACTATACCTCAACAAAGATAAATGGTATAAATAATGATTAAACTAAAGGATGGGTTATTATGATTATAAATGGGTAAGGTGTAATGAGAGAAACATCCTTGTGTCATAGGATTAGACTTTGAAACCCATAAATGGTATAAACTATGATTAAACTAAAGGATGGGTTAGAATTATTGTAAATGGGCAAGTATAATGGTTAACTAAATGGGGGTTTATGAAACCTAAAGTGATTTATAAAAAGGGTAATTAATCATATGGATACACCAGCTTATTTAATAGAGATAAATCATAAACAAGTATAAACATAGATTAATTCAACATGTAATAAAAAAATAATATATAATCTACCAAGTAAATCAAAAAAATATTATAAGGATATAAGTACTTACCTTGAGGTAGACTCATCAGTACTTCAATTTTTCCCTTAGCTCAAGTGGATCTTTACAATTTAATATTGTAGGTTGATGACCTCAAATGTTTGGATGAATACATAGATATCATTAATTAGGAACTCTTAATAACTCCTCCTATTGAGCTTCAATGGCACCATAGGACAAGACTCCTTAAGAAAAGTTTCAAAGCCACTAACTCTCCCAAATGGTAATTATGATAGAAATACAACTTAAATTAAAGTGAGAATATGGTATATGATATGATATGAATTAAATATGACACACATATAGTGTTCTAATTCAAATCTAATCCAAGAGTCTATGCTAATGATATCAGCCCAATCGATATAGTTGGAAGATGTTAGTTAAAACTAAATTCATATTATCTAATATGATACAATAACAATGTCAAAAAATAGAATAAAAACTATATTAGGCTAGATGATATAGTACATGAAGGGCAAAGGAAAAACTAGAATAAAAACTATATTATCAAATATGGATAAGTGGTAAACATGAGAGATAAATGAATGGAATATTAGAGAAGATATAACTCATAATAATAATAAGGATATAATGAAAACTCATTTCACAAAGCACCATGATCCTTTCTTGCCCCATTGCCAGTGCACCCTTTAAGGTGTAGACCTAGGGATATTACTGCATCAACAAGACACTACAAGAAAAAGTACCACTAAATGATAAAATTAAAAATATTAATTATTTATAGAATGTTACCAATAGTGGTGTTGGTTATGCTATTTATTATATTAAAAGGAGGAAACTTTTTAAGACTTCCATTATTATTTCGAGTGTAAATTGTATTATCATCATGATTTTTAATGAGTTGGGTGGGATCATCTAGATTATTATCTTGGTTTATTTCAAACATGTTACATTAAATATATCTAGATTAATGTTTATAGAGATTAATTTTGATAGAAAATCCACCATGCACAATTATCCTAAATGGTGGAATATACTAGGAGAAAGAGAAACACATTTAGTATATGATTGGAATAAGGATTTTAAGGAATATTCTAAGAGGTGAAATAATTGTTGTAAAAATTGTGCAAATCTAATTCAAAATAAAAGGGTTTGTCATAGTAAATTAACAGTATTAGGTAGGCTAAAAAATTAATCACTTGAGTTGAACAAGAGACTATATTAGTTTGGATGATATAATTCGATAAAGAGGTGGCATTATTGGTGGATGGATAGAATTAATATATCAAGTAGGATGATACATTATGTAATAAATAAGATAAATTGGTTGATGTAGCTGGATAAAAAATTAAAATGGTAATGCTCTAGTTGATATAATTGGGAAAACACATCAAACTATATCTGGCTAGCTAATGCATTTGACACACAACATAAAATGGTATTAAATTAACCAATATAGTCGAAAAGGTTAATAAGATGAAATTTAATTAATTATTTACAATAAGGGTGTGTTTAAATTTTAAAATCTCATATCTACTGATTCTAGTCATAAATAGTGAATATGGATATGAAGGCACTAACCACAAAGGATTCCATTATTCATGTGACCACACTATCATGTATCTAAGTTATATTGATTGTAAATTATTTGGGATAACTAATAACTATTTCACTACAAATTTAAACAATTGGAAAGGTTCCTAAAGGGTGAAAATAAGAATCCTAGGTTTTTCTAATATATCATGAGGTATGGAAATTAAATTTCATAAATAGTGTCTAATGACTTAAGTATTGGAGAAATAGCTCTCACACCATAAATTAATTAAAAATAAAATATTATTTTTGTAGAAGGATAGTTTATATGAGTTTTAAAATATTTGAAATAGTTTATAAGAAGAAAAAATAAAAATAAAGAAAAAAATGATATATGTTAAAAAATAAATTTAAAACATGCAATGAATTAAACAAGAAAACAAAATGGTTTAGGTTGGTCTATATAATAAAAAATAAGAACTAATCACCATAAATATATTAGTTGGCTAATATAATTATAAACACACATAAGTATATCAGGTCAGTTGATACAATCTATAAAAACATAAATAATTAAGAAATGATACCAAGTTGGTAGATATAATGGGTAAAAATACTAAATGGTATCATGCTAGATGGTATAGTTGGACTAAAATATAAATGATGGTTTGGAATATTTTTCTAAGAATTTATAAGGAAAAAATTAATCTAATCCAACCAAATAAGGGATAAGATTGATTTTGGGTTTACATGAATGTATGCATGGACTAGGATAACCTACAACTATCCTCTTTCTGTCAATATACTAGGTCTCAAATAAGGTCAATCAAATAAAACCTACATATACTTGGATGATCTCATAGAGGGTAACCTAAAAATCAAATAGGAAAGGGTTACAAATAATAAGCCTATGACACAAGGATATAAATATCACAAGAGCTCAAAAAAGGTAAATTATTGTAACTATGGATGAAAATATTCAAGTAAAGTAAATGGTTTTAAATGGGTAAAAATTAAAAAAGGGCTACATGGTTATAAAGAGATAAGGTACAATGGTTAGCCAAAAGAAGGTTTATGCAACTTAAAATTACAAATGGAAATTATAGGAAATACTCAATGTACACTAACTTAATTGGTATAGGAAGGTCCTAAACAAGGATAGACACACATCCAAAAATAAATAAATAAATAAACATCTAATCTACCAAGTAAGAAAAGGAAAGAGTTCAATGGTTGAAATAATTACCTTGGGGTGGACCTGTCAACACTTAAAATCCCTTTTGTCTTAAATGCAATTTTTTAAGATATTTTTGTAGGTTTAACACCTTAAATGGTCGGATGAATACCTATATCTTTAGTTAAGAACTCTTAAGACCTCTCCTATTAAGCTTAAATCACATCATAAGATAAAATTTTAGGTCATAAATGTGATCACAAGAAGAGTGTATTTATATGAGATATATATATATATATATATATATATGATATCCTAAACTCTAAGCCAATGGTAATGGATGTCTAATATAGTTGGAAGATATCAATTGACACATTATAGTATTAGTCAGGCTGATATAGTATAAATGTTAGGAGATAGACTTAAAAGTGTATTGGGTTGGATGATATAATACATGAAGGATAAAAGTATAAACAAAAAAGTATCAACCTAGACAATATAATAGGACATATGGAATCTATAAAAAATGGATATGAAGTAGATGGAAAGGATAGATGGATAGAAAATTATGGGAGGATAAATTAATAGTAGTGACGGTGTAATAAAATAGAATATCAACATCTATTTCAAAGTACCACAAACCATTCCTACCCCATTATTGATTCCCCCTTTAAGCCATGTAATTAGGGACATTAATGTGTCAAAAAAAACTAAAAAATAAAGTGTAAGTAAATGATAAAGTGAAAAATATTTTATGGATACATGATCATTGGTTAATACAAATAAAACTCAAATTGAAAATAAAAAGTAATGTCAAAATTTTCAAGGAATAAAAATATGCAAAAGAAAAAAAACTAGGAGTTAAACATGCCACGTGTTTCTAGTTTACATGATTCATTTGTGATGTATCAATTATATATCATATTATATATCTAGTTTCTTTGTGCACGTTCATTTCACAATATACATTTGTGGGATGTATGACATACATGTTATATATGCCATGGACATTCAAATGCAAGACATTACTACACCTAAGGGATACATTTATACACTCAGAGAATGATATCACTAGGGCCATATCAATATATTTAAATAGGTCACATCTTTATATGACCATCCCATTGATCATATTGAGATAGTTACACTGATTATAAATAATTTATCTTATGTATACTACTTAGAGTGATATATTATAAGGAAATTATACATTAGCCTATGCGATGATGTCACCCATTTCTCGTGTATGTTATGATTTAATTTTATATGCATGACTGATGTTATTTCATGTTAAATAGTGTGATTATTGGTTATGTATTATATTGTGTGACTCTTAATCTATATGACAACAAATTTACATAGTGTGACTCTTACTTTGCATGACATTGGGTGTTGATTGTGTTACTCATTTTATGTTTGAATATTACTTTTTGTGATACCATGTGTTATCATGTGTGTTTGTATGACTACTTGTGTGTGTCATCTCCATGTAATTTAATGTGATTATGTGTGCATACATCTAGGATTTTTTATTGATCTTGTGATGCCATGATCCAAATCACATTTTATTATTCTTATTTTTGATTCCATATCGTTATTTATCAATGTTGATATGATCATTTCTATTATTACTATTACTATGTCCCTTATTATTATATCTACTTGAGATGCCACTTATATGCCTTAGGATACATGTTTCATAGCTCAAATAATATAATATTTATATGATGACATAATATAGTTATGTTATCACATGTTTAAATTTTTACATATACCATGACATACATAGATATTTTAGTTTTTGAGATGAGTAATTAATAGGATACATCACTCAGCTCAAAATGGGGTCATACACAATGGGATTGTATTATATACTCAAGCTTTAAAATATAGATATTTTAGAATTTGGGCATAGATTGATTAATATTAGCACATATTATTGTAAATTAATGTAGATTTGGCATGTTTGACACAAATTGGGGGTATATGTTTGATATTTTATATGATTATTAGTGATACTCAAAAAATGCTATGATATTAAGACATCGGCCATATGATTCAAAATGCATATTATTAATTGAGTGATAAATTATGTCATTTTATTTCTTACATTTACTCAGGTTTACTCAAATTGAGTGATAGATAATGTCATTATTTAAATCTTTTTTACGTAGGACTAATCAAACATACTCATATTAAATCTAAAATATTTTTGTAGAAAATGATTAAATATTAATTAGACTTAGTTGTATTCAATCATACTCAAATTTACTAGAACTTAATAAAAACCATTTTGTGTCCTATTTTAGAAAACTATAATGATTAGTAAAAATGAGATTTTACACGACTTAGCTTCTATTCATTTGTCCATATCTAATGAGGGTTGGAGAATATTATTCTCAAACCATAGTTTTAATAGTCATTTATCCTTGGGGCATAATCACCCCATTCTCCACTAATTCTAGAGACTAACTTAGTTTGTGTACCTACATGTGTATTAATTTCTTAATTTTTCAATTTGAAATATGTTCAATTTTTTACTTTATATTTTATATAATAAATGGATATTGATTTATACATGTTTCATCATAGGTTTTATATAGATCAAGCTCAATACTCAAGAGATACCTAAAGATACCCATTGAAATTTAGCCTAGGTATCAAATTTATTACATTTCAATTTTAAAATAGTACTTTCATTACTAGAATAAAATGGGATAAAATGTGTACATGCAAATTTGGTATTAGGAATTTGAAAATGGTAGTTCATGTCAAACATTAGCATACATAACTTGTAAATAAACATATGGATCTTAATCACATTATTTCATATCCATTCAATTAATTATGGGCTTGGAATTCTAAATTTTCTATCATTCACATATAAGATCTCCCTTGTCTATGCCTAATCAGTTCTTCATCCTATGAAGACTATCATTGTTCTATATATAATTGTTTCCTTTTTCATAAATGTATTTGGTGATAATGGATTCATATGTATTGCTCAAACCAAACCACACACCCTTTAAATGACTATTTTCTAAAATATAAGCCACTCCTTTGGTTTGTATGCATATTTTAAATGTTAGTTTAAAGATAAATTACATAAAGAGTTAGATATCTATTTATATTTATCACTTATATAGAAAGCATATAACATATTGAAACATACATCTACACATCCTTGAGGCACTACCCTAAAGCATCCAATATATGAAAACCCTAAAATTAAAATATAAAAATACAAGTTTGAATACTATTTTAAGGTCATAATTATAGGTTTTCAAGTGTCAAAATCCACAAATTATTAAATTTTATACTAGTATATCACTATTGAACTCACACATAGTTAGGTCAGAGCACTACATGCCATTTAAACCATCTTAGTAGTATTGGAATAAACCATTAATTTGGGGTAGTTGAGTTAAATTTAAACCTTATTATATAACCCCTTTTAATAATCAAATAAAGTTTCTAAAGTGGAGCTAGGCTTATAAGGTGAAGGAAGGTGAATTTGAATATGTGCATAGGATCAAGCCTTTGATATTACAAGAGAACCATTTTAACATGTAGGTTTATTACATAGTGTAGAACATACTAAAAAAAAAGATGTTTCTTGTAGGAAATAAATGATTCCAACTACCAAAGGCATTTTTGCATTACTAGATATCTCTAGGCAAATTTTGATAGTTAACTTCCTAATCTAAAAAACTACACACCCATTTTAGATCATTTCTAGTGATTATACACTATCATAAACTAGAATATTATCGAAAAAACATAATTACCCAATCCCATTAGTAAATTTTATAATTAGAATGATCAATAGATCAATCTTACTCTTATTTTTAAATCTAGACAAAGATTATACAATCTTTCTTAGTTTCAATTGTTATCTTATTTATACCACTAAATTTAAAATAATACTAAATGCAAATATACAATGATTTAAAATGAATAGTTGTGATATTTTGATGTTTTAAATCCTTTAAAATGGTATGACCTTATTATGTTTGGTCTTAAGAATGGAAAGGGCATAACTAGTTTTAGCCTCTCATGCTTAAGTTGGTGCTTGGATATGGGAGGGAAAAATTGGCCTCCCATGGTCAAATTTTGCTTAAACATGGGAATTCCAATTTAATTATTGATAAAAATATTATAATGGATAATTGAAAATAATTGGAAGTGAGTTATTGACATATATTATAGTTGGAAATGCTATAACATTTCATGACCTTATTTTGTTTGATCCTAAACTAGAAAAGGTCATGTGAAGTTGTAGCCTCCCATGGTAGAGAGACATTTGACCATGGGAGGCAAAAATTGGTCATGTCATTTTTAATTTATATTCCCATGGCCAAGTATTAGGTAAACAAATGGCCTCCAATTTTCAATTGTGTACTTAAAGTGCAGTGTTATCTATCATTTTTATAAATTTAAAATGAAATAAATCAATCTCACTTTGCCTTTTACATTCAGATATATTTACTTTAGACATATATTATATGATTTTAATTAGTCTTAAGTTTGATCTTGTTTATAAAATTAAATCTAAAATAAAATAAAACAATATTGTTAAATAATTAAAAGTGAGTAATTATGATATGATGAAGTTTTTAATGAAATAAAAGGGCATGGAGTTGTTATGTTTGGTCCTAAACTTGAAAATGGCATGACCATTTTTATCCTCCTATGGTTACTTGTGTGCTTGGTTATGGGAGAAAATCTCCCATGGTTAAATGTTTCTTCACCATAAGAGGTCAATTTCACATAATGATATGAAAATTATAATGGTTAATTTACAATAATTATAAGTGAATTAATTTTATATATTATAGTTTTCAATGATATTAAAGGGCATGCCCATGTTATGTTTAAATATAAATTATAAAATGGAATGGAAAATGTAGGGTTCCTAGGTCAAGTGACACTTGACCATGGGAGGCCAAAAATAGTCATGTCATTCTCAAGTTAGTCTCCCATGGTCAAATGGTAGGCTAGAAATTGGCCTCCAATGGTAAATTAAGAACTTGAACTTAGATTAAATTATGTATATCCTTTAATAATAATATTTAATGACACTAACATTTTATTCACAAATTTTTCCATGTATGTTGGGGTGCTTATAATGGCCCTACAAAGAATATGTATTCCATGGGATTTGTTTATACCCCAATTAATTTTGGTGCTTGATTAATAGTGATGGAAAATTTTTGTTGCTAAAAAAATTATGGAATTCATAAAATATATTAGAATAAGTGCATAAAATAATATTTTAAATGAAAAAATCAACATAATAAATATGTGATAGAAGAGGGATGTAATATGTAGTGAAAAAAAGTGCTTAGATCTCTTTTCATGAAATGATTGTTTACATATACTAGATGATAAAAAAATGTACAGATTAAGCTTGGCAAAAAATTTGAAAATATGATGAAATTTTTATTTTTAAAAAAAAAAATATTTGTAAAAAATTGATAGAATCAAACACATAAATATGTTTTTAGAGTATATAAAACATAAAAAAAAATTAATGTTCAAAAATTATATAGTGTGGATAAACTTCATGATAATAAGGACATAAAATAAGACTGATAATGAAAAAAATCAACATAATAAAGATGCATTTAGAGGGGGATGAAATAGGAAATATTATGCTATCATTATTCATAAACAATATAATATTTTATAAAACAAATTATGGAATTATTGTAGAAAGATAATATGAAAAAATACATGATGCAATACTTTACTTTGTAACATGTTGAACATGATTTACGTAGTAACAATGGAAGACATCGGGACTTGGAAATTGATATATAAGATTATATCACTCATTCTCTTAGATTATGAAAGTATGAAACCCAGTCCTATTAGAATATTCTGATGAATAGGTAGCATAACTACTTTTAAGATGTGAATTTAAAATAATAGAGATGTTGAAAAAAAGACACAAAATGTGAATATGTTATGAAATAAATGGGCATATGAAGGTAATATTTTATACAATATATTTGGTATTATAAAATTATAAATTTTATTCTTGACATATCTCTACCTCACATGAATTTTACATACACATATGGATCCTACACACCCTCTATATTATCTTTTTTTCTAACTATGCGACTGACCTTCCAAATTTACTACCAGTCACCTACATGAATTCCCTAAAATTTGTCTAGCTTTATTAAAATAATAATTAGAATATTTAATTATCATTAGATCATATTTAATTATTTCAAGATAAGTATCTCAATACTAAAACACCTTCAAAATTTTGATGGACCTATCTTCATGCCAAGTAATGGTCATTTTTTAAATTCAAAATATTTTTATAGATTGGTTCATATGTTTCACATATTGGTGGTTTGATAATTAACCCAAAGATTAATATATTTATACAAAATATGTATAATCTTATATCTATATCTATATTTATCAATCAAATACTAAGCAAACCTATTATATCATGTGCACATTAAGAGGGGTTTCCGTAAACTTACAAAATAAGGAATAAATCACAAGGAGTAGTTGTTTCCAAGTTTTAATAACCCAAGTCAAGTAAAATTTACATTATCAAGTGTATAAATATATATCATAGGTTGTAATCATACTATTGGATCACGATTACACACATTCACCCAGAGGTAACAAGTACATGTAGTTTTATTTCCATATTTAGAGTATTAGATACATGTGTAGTGCTTATCCATTAAGTGTTAAGTGGTTTAGGTTATATTAATCCATAATTATTCCCTATTTATATAGGTTAATCAAGTTTATATAGGGTAAATATTTCCTTAAAGTGAAGGATATAAGATTATATATTCTACAAACACAATATACATATGATATTATTCCTACAAGCTAGTTTACTAACATGCATATCAACTTGTGAAAAAAAATGAGACATAATTGAGATAAGTGAATATGGTATAAGTGAATAGCTTCATGTAATGTAGGAATCCAAATCATGATAGATTTATATATAAAATTGAAATATTTAGGCTCCTGATATAAGTGGATCTTGGTATATTTCTAGTCCTTTTATTCACTTGTATTTAGTCTCAAACCTCCATAGAGACAAAAAATATTATTTTATTAATCCCTTATGTCATTTCCATTTATAGTAAATTAATTTTTTTTAATCAAATTATGTTGTAGCATTTCAAGTTTTGTGTTGTTTTGATCTATTATAAAATTTTAATCATTCAAAATTTGTCTTATTAGATAACATTAATTAAATATAAGATAAAACATATTTATGAACCTATTTTTTGTTTAAAACATTAAGAAAACCCTAGATTTTACCTTAGTGTTCCATACTTATTTATAGGATTTTAATCTAATTTTTTAGTTCCCCATACATTAAGGAAATCAATATTTTCACCTTGGTCCTAACCTTTTGTATATTTTTATGATTTTATTATATGCCATGTAATAAGGCTAGTTTATATGTTCCTTTTAGGAAATTTTTTTATCTTAAGTGATTTCAAATAATTATATTCCTTTGATTTAAATTAAAATGGATAAATTAAGTGAGATGCATATTCCTCATCCTTATTATTATTTTTATTAAAATGTTAATAATGAACATGTGCAATCATAAGACCACATTATCAAAGATAAAATGCCTAATATATAACATACTAATTGAGATAAAAATGAATACAAATATGAAATCCATCTTAATGACCTTAATGGGGTAAATCTTAAATAATTTGAAGCCTTGGATACTTGTTTCCATATAATTGACCAACAACCTAATGACTTAGACCAAGTATTTAAGGTAATCCTAGAGGTTAAAAATTCACAAAAACATAAGGCTAATATATCTAAGGAATAACATGATCCATTCAATGAAACCCATGAAAACTTTATAGTTATTGAACCTAAAATAAATTATAAATTACTACTACTAATTATATTATTCCTATGTCTATACTTATGGATACGCATGTGATGCTCATTCATAGTGTGGGGGAGCATAATATTTATAGGAATATCCATACATAATAGGATTATGAATATCCCATGATTGATAAACATTTTACATCATCATATATGCATACAATACCTCATGTAGACTAGTATAAATATGTAGGCTAAGGGTTGTAGTTAGAGTACAAAAATTTTAGAGAAAATCATTCAATATATTCTCATGCATTTCTTCACAATCAATTAGATCTAAAATATTTCCATGTATCCCTTACCTATTGGCTTTATAAGTCATAAATGTACATTGTATGATGGTAAAGATGATCTGGAGTAACACCAAATACCCTTACATTCAACATGTTTTAATTATACCTCCAATGACAAGTTATTGAATAATTTATTTCCATTAAGCCTTAAATACTATGATTTTCATTGGTTATATGACCCAACATTTGAATTAGTTAATGCAATATATAATCAGGCCAATCTATTTCTAACATATTTTTCTATAGATATTAGTGAGAAACTATCTTATACATAGATCACAAAACTTAATCAAGGATATAATGGAAAAATAAGTGATTATATGCTTAGATACAACAAAATGTTTTATAAAAGGAAAATTCCTCTAGCTAAAAATGAGTTACAAGATATATTAAAAAAAATCCATCTCAAGGAGTCTATTACATTTAAGAGATTCATTTTTTTTAACCTATCTCTACTTAAAATTAATTGTTCATATACATATGGATCTTACACACCCTAATATACTATCCACTTACGTTATATGGTATTGACATTTCCAATCTACTACCAATCAACTACAATAATTTCATAGTATGTATTTGACATACTTAAAATCATAATCAAACTATCTACTAGTCATCATATCATAATTCCTACTTTCCAAACGAGTCCCTTAGAACTCAGATGCCTTCAAAATTTTAAAGGCATCCAAATTTAATATTTATATCCCCTCACTAAGAATTTTTCATTTTTCAAATTAAAATTATATCACTAGTACAACCTTTATATTATACATATTGGTTGTGTGATAAGTTACCCAAGGAGTCATATATTCATACACAATAGGTATAATATAATATACATATATAGCATTATTAATAAATCACTAATCAATAATACTATTTCACTTACACATTGAAATGGGTTACCATAAAATTTTAAAATAATAAATTAGTCACAAGGAGTAGGTTTTATCCTAGTTGGAAGAACCTAAGTCGAGTCAAATTTCCATTGTCAATTTTTAAAACATAGATCATAGGATGTATTCATACTAGTGGATTATGATTGCACAGATTCATATAAATGGAATAACCAAGTGTGGTTTTATTTAAATATTTTAATTAGTGGATATATATGTAGTGTTTATCCACTCATTGAAAAGTGGTTAAGGTTAGATCAAACCATCGATCTTCCCTATTTTTACAATGTAACCAAGTGTAAAAATTAGAAATATGGCCTTGAAGTCAAGGAGACAAGAATATATATTGTATGAACATAAAAAACATATGATATCATATAGGAACAAAGTTTACAAGTAGGTGTAGTGAGTTATGCATAAATAGTGAGGCACAACTTAAATAGATGAATTTTGTAGAAGTAAATCTTTTCCTTTGTTGTAGGCATCAAAATCATAATAGATTCATCCAATAGACCCAAAACATTAGGCTCGGGATCAGAGTGGATCTTCATACATTTACATTCCTTTCAATCACTTATATTCAATCCTAGTCCTAGATAGAATTGAAATAATCTAATGATCTTAATCCCTTATTTCATTTCTATTTATCTTAAGTTTCAATTATTTAATCATAATCTGTTGTATCATTCACAATTGTCTGCTATTTTTATATATTATACAATATGAATACTTCATAATTTATATATTATTAGATAATATCAATAAAAAATAAGGTAAAACATATTGGTGAACCTACATTTTGTTTATAATATAAAAAGACCTTATATTTTCCATTAAGATTTCATATTTTTTTAAAAATGTTTGAGATATAATTTATGATTTGACCATATATTAAGGTAATAAATATTTTTCACATTGAGCCTATCTTTATACATATTTTCATGATTTTATTATATTCCATATAAGAAGGATATCTTCTCTATTATTCTTAAGCAAAGTGATAGGTTAAATAGTGTTGAAATTGAACATAATTAGATTCCTTTGATTTAGAATTAAATGGATAAAATAAGTGAGATACATATTCCTCCCCCTCCTTTTTTCTAATGATTTAATTGTTAAAAATGAACATGCATAAGAATAATACCACATTATCAATGATAAAATGATTGATATAGAACATTTATTAAGATTAAATAATACCAAGATAAAATCCATATTGATGACCCTAATGGGGTAAATAGTAAATAAGTTGAAGAATTGGATAGTTTTTGACATATAATCCATCAAAAAATTGATGATTTAGGCCAAGTATTGAAGGTAATCCTAAAGTTTTAAAAAACATAAAAATCTAAGGATGATATATATTAGCACCCAAACTTTCACTGTGAAATTTGTGCCTTGTTTATGAGATATAAGTCCCTAAAAAGTTTGAATGCTTCCCCTAATTTGTAAATGTATACTTGGGTCATTAAAATCCTATTTTTGTAGTCAAGATTATAAAAATCCTATGTAATCCCAATTCTAACTAATGCCTAACATTTTCATGTTATAACGAGATTGTAGGTTTTGTGATAGAAATCAAGATGGGAAGATCAAATAATGCTGAGTATGATGTTTTTTGCCTTCAAAAAAATGATTTGAAGTAGTGGAATTTCTATGGTTAAATGCAAGTCTTCATTATTGAAAATTACATTTGGGATGAAAAGGTCTATGAGAATATATGGTAAAAATACAAGTTGTAAAATATCACAAGTTCAAAATTTCAAATTCTTATGTTTTTTAGACATTTTATTCAGAACTCTTTTGATTAGACATTTTGTTTAGAAATTTTGGTTTAAAATTTTGTTTTAACCATTTTGTTAGACTTATTATTCAAAACTTCTATGTCAGACTTCTTGTTCAAAACTTCTATGTCAGATTTCTTGTTTGGAACTTATATGTCAGACTTCTTACTCAGAACTTTTGTGTCAAAAGTTTTTTTTCAAAAATTCTTTATTAGATTTTGTGGTCATGACTAAATATTCTAAAATCATGGATCTCCTCATCAGAATTTTCATTTAGGGTTTGTGTTTTTAGCCTTTGATTTTTGATGATTGCCATCTAACATTCAACATGTAGTCAAAAGAGAAATGGTCCAAAAAGAAGAAATGAAGTTTCAAGGGAAATCAGAGGTTGATGTGGAAAAATAGGCCATAAAAGCATTCAAGATGCCATGTCAGTATTTATTTTCATTCCAAAATGTATGACCTATCCAAGTGGAAGTTAAAATTTTCAAAGTTTGAGCTTTTAAGTAGAAAAAAGCTAGACTATTAATATAATCCATGTAGAGGGTCAAAAGGTGAATCCAATATTTTAAAAGGGTGAAATAATTCACTTAATAATTATAAAGCTTGTTGACAACCCTAAAAATCAAAAAGGTAAAATAAGCTAAGTCTTGCATTTCTAATGTTTTGGCATGTTTTGAACACCTCCATAGAAGGAATGTTACAGCATTTGTGAGGCCAAGGTGGGCCATTTCAAGGATATTTTTCAAACTGCCATGGATCTTTCTTTGATTTTACTATATTTGGATTATTACAATGCAATCATGACAAGGAAATGGGAATTCTTTGGCATGATATAGAGGAAAGGCATCTATCCAAATGTTTCTAGCTATATAAATGAGTGGTCAAAGGCATGGCCAAGTGCTTACAAATGAAGATAAAGTGTTGGTTTTGTTCCCAAGGGAATATTCTCCATCAAACCCAACTACAATGGATTTCTAGCCAAGGAAATCAAGGGTTTGTTTCAGATCTCATCATTAAAAGGACAGGTAGTATCTCAAATGATTTCTTTGCAAGGCAAGAGCTTCTAGGCATGAAAAAGGGCATCTTCTAGTTGAAGCATATTCACAAAATATTTGACATGATAATTTTTTATAAAAAGTAGGTTTATACTCTTTTCAAAGGGTGTTTTTGGTTGTTGTTCTTTCTAGGTCTCGGGGTCTTTCAAATTTTGGGATCCTTGCTATGTGTGTCTTATATGTCTTGATAAGGTGGTTATAACTATAAAACCATTAACAAGATATAATAGCATTATATATGTCTCCCCTATTAAAAGAGTAAACTCATCATGCTTTTCCACATGGTAGCATTCTAAAATAATTATGTATGTAAGATTTATTTTCAATTTAATGGGAAATAGTTGTGATTTTTTCTATATTTTATCAATGAAATGCAATGAAATATTATTCAAGATCTACTTATTAGGTATTTATTTTTATGATTATCAACGGTGCCAATTTTTTTGGGCATCGATCTAAATTTTAAATTCCTTTATGTACTATGATTTTAGGATATCTTATTGATAAACTCTTAAAGACACCCTGGGTTTATGGATTTTATAGGAGAAAGTATTTGAAGTTATAGTTTTAATGTATGCTTTAGGGTTTTAATAATCATCTAAATATTTACATTATATTGGCACCAATGGATGCAAACCATTCCTATTAGTTTCCTCACCTTATATTTCAATATTTTTTATATTTTCAAATGAATGATGTCATGCTTGTTAAAGTAAATCCTATTGTTTGAAAAACCACACCACCAAACCATTCTCTTATAATAACATAAATCATTCTACCTTGTCCTAACCTACAAATAATACACCCTATTGGATATTTTAAGTGTTATTTGCCTACAAATTCATAAATGTTGCATATCTAAAATGTGTGTTTATTTTGTGTTTTAAAGATTAGAAAAGTTTTAAAGATTAGAATTGTAGTCTTCCATTTATCCCTTTATTGTTGAAAACTTATTTAAAATGAAGGTTGAAAACATATTTACATCTGTCTTTAGTAATTTATGTCTGGTCGAGAACATTTGTTCATTCTATGTGACAATCCTTTCTAGGTAGAATGTGAAAACTTAATTATGCCTTGGTCAAATATGTGGTTTTATGTGTGACAATAATAACCAAGGATATTATATCTTAGTATCCATTTATTTGAGCAAGATGCCCCTTATGTACTCTCACATTGGTCATGGCAGAGCCAAAAGTAGCAGGAAGCTAACCATACCCTCTATTGGTGTCCTCCAGTCATTATCTACATTCAGTCCATCTTGATGTTAAACCCTTACTTAGATATAATGACATATTTGTGATTTTTTCATCCTATATTTCCATATTTCCCAAGTGTGAAAGGCTAAGCAAAAGAGGTATACAACTGGGAACTAACACCCTGCTTACACCATTATTGGGGATAATCTTTATCACTTTTATTACTACAGACTTTTTCAAATAACTATCATTAAATTAGGTTTTAAAGTTTTTTTTCCTAAATATGTGTTGATTTTTTTAATTTTTCCATAAAATACATATCACCCTATTGGGGATGTTTTCATAAAATTGAAATATTTGGTAAATTGGCATATGTTGATTTCTTACAAGGAGCTATAATTTTTTCATGTTTTAAGGTGTTTTATCCCTTTAAGCATACATATGAAATTTCCAATGTCATCATTATTATATTTCATCACTAATTTTATAAAAGTGTAATTTAAGTATGTATCACAACAAGTTTTTAAAATGTTATATTCTAGAAGTTTTCTTTTAGTGGCAACTTTAACATTATATTTGGTTTCAAAGAAGATCAGTGCCCATTTTAAAAATATTTATTCATTTAGCTTTGAGTTTTTTATTATTTTAAAATATGGAAGGAGTGAGATAATCCTTTAAATTTGACTCATCAATGCATCTTGTCTCACCCTTAAGTATTCATTAAATAATAAGGAGACAAGTTTGGAGACCAATTGAAGGACAAATTCTAGTAGTAAAGGACTGTTTGGACTATCAAGATTTTGGTACAATTTAACTCTCATTTGTTGAAATTAATTTAATTGAATATTATCATAGTTCCCTTGATTTTTAATAATCACACAACCCAATTCATTACCTAACACCTTCTAAACTATCTAACTTTCCTCTTAGGTTTGATCCCCCAAGTCCACTTCACTCACCCTCACACAACGCTTTACCATTTGATCTTAAACCCACCATTGAACCAATCATGAGGAATAGGGATCAAGATGAGATTAAGAGTCCTAAATTTAGGATTCATATATTTATACCTCTTAATTTTGATAAAATGGAAGGTTATCCTAATGAAGTCTTGAATTAAGTAAGTAATACCTTCCCAAGTTTCAAGGGAATAATGTAGTGACTGGTGATCAACATTTGAGGGATTTTCACATTATCATTAAGGATTATGAGGTTGAACATGAACATATTTACATCAAGTTGTTTTTTCACATGCTAGAAGAAGATGCATGTGAGTAGTTCAATTATCTTCCCCATGGATACATTGATTCATGAGAAGAAATGAAGAATGTTTTTAAAATTTAGTATGGTCATAGGATTGACCTTAGGATTCTTTTGGTAGAATTTAAAAACATTAATGATAACCCTAATGAATTGTGCATGATTTTAATACAAGTTTTTATAATACTATGATGAGGCTACCTGAGAATAATAGGCCTAGTGATACATCTTGTCTGATTAAATATTGTGATGAATTTGACAAGAAGGTAACCTACTACTTGAGGGCCAAGGCTCTTACAATCTAGAGATTGGCATTCAATATGGACATACAAATTTAAAACAACATAAAGGCCATAGGAAATCATTAAAATAAGTATGATGATATGAATTTGGTTAATCTATAAAAAAAACTCAATCCACTAAGATAACCAACCTTAAAGGAAAACATGAAAACTTTGGCCTCTATTGTCATGGAAATGTCATACAATTTATCTAGGGATGAGAAGGGGTTGCCACATGGGTCTACAAGCTAGGAGAGAGATCTAAATTAGAATCAAACATAAGGGAGACCCCTTTTCCACATTAAATATAATGATAGAGGGAAGAGGCCTACCTATGATGAAATAAATGATAAAAATTAGAATAGATGAATTAGAAAGGAAGTGCCTAATCTATTGAATGCCAAAGTGAAAATTGTAGGTTGTGATATTTACATTGATTAGTGTGATAAATGCTTCCTTTCACATTCTCCTTGTCATACAACTAAATAAATTGATGAATATGTAGAAGAACCTAAGTTTGCATTAGAAGATGATGATATTTTGATGATTGATTATCAAGTCTCCCAAAGTAAGTTATTTGACTCCATAGAATTATTGAGTTTTAAAACTGTTGATCAATTTTTGAGAGCAATACAAATGGTGTGTGTCTCATCTTCTTAATTTGTTTGTGATGTTAATATGATACATGAATATAAATTTCCCAATCATGATTTTTATATTTTATGATCGATGATGATTAATAAATATTATGGGGAGATTGCTTCAATTGAGGATAGGAACCTACTAATTAATGTGGTATAAATAATAGAGCCTAAGAAGTATGCACCAAGGTACTACTCCTTAAGAAACTACCCTTACAATAAGGGTAAGGGATGCAAGTAAGGAAGTAAATAAAACTACAGTAGTCCCAAATCCTTCCAAATTAACACATGTTTCCCAATTTCTCAAATAAAGAGGTTTTACATCTAGGAATAGAGTACCTTTGATGTCTAGTATCCCTAAGGGTATGAGTGATGTTAGAAAAATATCCCCTTTATATTTTTTATTAAAAATGCTAATTTATCCCATCTTATTTCACCTATGCCTTTGGATGATTTATTATAGTTGAAGGTGTTGTCACCCTTCCTGTTAATACTTCCCTTCCTTAATATAGCATGTGTGATATGGCTCAAGTGTTGAGTCATCTGAAGATCACTATGCCACTTGTTGAAATGTTACAAATACTTGAACATAGGAAGAAGGCATTTGAATATTTAGAATTTGTTGAGAGTACAAACAAAAATGAAATTAATTCACCCCAATCACTCCTAGATGATGATGAATAATTATATGAGGTTGTTGAATTAGCTCTAAAGGTCTATTTAGGGATTGCATTTGTATAAATTCAATTGAATGTGGATCTATTTTATACCACCCTAATGATTAATGGCTTGATTATTCATAATTTTATGTTTGATTCCAAAGCCTCTTGTAACGTGATGCCCTTAGGTTTCCTTAATGATATTGAAGTGAAAATTACATCATCTTCTAGCAAGTGATATCCCATGGACTCATGAGAGGTACTCATTTTTGGACAAGTCAAAGGGTTAGTAGTGTAGTTGGCAATTCATCTAGGTAAGTTTTTGAATATGGACATGGTATTTATGCAATGTCCACCTAAGTGTGAGATTTTTATATCATGAAAATGGGCTACCAGTATGGGTGGAAAGGTATTAATGGACTTTTCCTATACCACCATTTCTTTGGAGGTTAGGATGTTCAAACTTCATAGGGAGCCTAAGATGCTACATGTACTTGAAGATCCAAAATGAGATCTAAATGATGTGTTGTACATGGATTTAAAGCTTGGTAAATTCATTGGGAATGAGGATGTTGATGAAAAACCTACTACTCTTGATGTTGAACATAACAATGAAGGTAAAGTTTGGAAAATGTCATTTGATGAGGCTTTCTCTAATCTTGGAAATAGAGTTGGGGTTGTCTTTTATGCTCCAATGGGAAATGTTTTAAGCTTTATTTCAATATATAATTTAAGTGCATGAAAATTACTATTGAGTATGAGGTATTATTTCTTGGTTTATGAATTGTTCGTAAACATGAAATTACAAGTTTGATTGTAAAAGGTGATTATGAGTTAGTGGTTATATAGGATCGTAATGCTTACACCACCAAAAATAAAAGGTTGAAATAGTATATAAATGTTCAATGGGAGTTTTTAGAGTTATTTGATGATTTTAACATTATATATCATGATAGAAGTTTTAACAAAGAAGATGATATAATTTCAGGGTTAGGTGCTCAGTTTGAAATTGAAAATATGAACCCTCATTGTTAGTATCAAGTGGAGGTATTTGTTAGGGATTAAATCCTAGAAAATATTCATCATTGGCATGTTTTTAATGATGATGAGTAAGTTAGAAGGTTTCTAAATTGTGAAGCTGAGTTTTAAGATCAACTTATAGACTTGGAATCTCTATGGTTTAGACCTATGATGGGAAATAAACCATTTTTGATAAGGATATAATTTAGCTGAAGATAAACACTCTCCCTAAGGGATTGGTGAGATTATAAGAATCTTTTGATGGATTATACTAAATTAAAACTTGAGACTTATTCAACTCAAAAGATGTAATTGAGTGTAATTTGGGTTGTCACAAGGATCTAAGGAAGGTTTGGTTGGGTACTCACCTAAGTACAATAGAGAATAAATATTACATGTAACTACTAAAAAAATACTAGGAATGTTTGGCTTGGTATTATTTAGAGTTAAAATAATATATAGAAGTTTGGTTTTAATATGTCATTCTATTATAGCTTGATAACAAACATTTTAGGTAGAAGAAAAATCCTATCAAACCCATCTTGACCACCAAGATGCAGGATGTGTTAAAGAAGCTAAGGGATGGTGGAATTATTTAGCCAATCAGGAACTTGTCATGGGTGGCAAAAGTAGTCCCTATGAGAAATAAAAATGGAGACATCCACTTTTGTGTGGATTTCCAAAATTTAAACAAAGCTTATTTAAAAGATAATTACCCCTTGCCTAATATGGATAACCTATTTTAAAGTGTTATAGGATCAGAGATGTTGTCTATATTAGATGGTTTCTCAAGGTATAGCCAAGTTGTGGTGAAGTAATCTGAGAGACACAAGACTACATTCATAATGCCTTAGGGTACATATGTTAATATGAGGATGCCTTTTGGGTTAATGAATCGAGTGCAACATTTTAGAAAACTATGAACATTGATTTTGTGGGGGTAACTAACAAGTTCATAGTTGTGCATCAGGATGACATAGCCATGTATTATAAGAATATAAAAAAACATTTGGAGCATCTAAAGAAAGTGTTCATTAGATGTAGGGAGTTCAACATTTCACTTAATCCTAAGAAGTGTCACTTTAAAGTATAAAAATCCAAGTTGCTAAGACATATAGTGTCTAAGGATGGTGTCATGATTGACCTCAATAAATTAGAAGCCATTGACAAAGTGTCTATCCTACAATCCAAGAGGGGAATTTAGTCATACTTTAGACAAATCAATTTTGTAAGGTGGTTTGTTTATAATTTTGTATAAATCACTCTACCTATTACTTCTATGATAAAGAAGGACTAAGCCATCAAGTGGGAGGAAAAGGTTATGAAAACATTTAGTGACATCAAAGGATCCTTGAAATTTGCCCCTATATTGGCTACTCTTTATTACACTAAAGAATTTTAAATATTCTCTTTTGCATCACATAACATTATAGATATTGTTCTATTAAAAAAAATGATGATGGCCATAAGTAGCCCATAGATTTATTTAAAAAAGATATGTGAGGGTCTTAATTAAATTATACCATCATGAAAAAACAAGATTTCACTCTCTTAAATGATATTAAAATGTTCATACCTTATATTTTGAGTTTGAATACTATTGCATACATCTCACATGTAATGACAAAGGACATTTTGACTTAGATTGAAGCATTGAACAAGAAATTAAGGTATCTCAACAAGTTACAATAGTATGACATGGATATTTAAACCACAAAGTTGGTGAGATGGATTGGTCTATCAAAACTCATGGCTAAGACCAATTTGCATGTTGTTGAGGTAAAGACTATTATTTTCAATGTTGATAATTATTTGAGTCAATTTAGCATATCTCTATGGTATAAATACATTGGTTACTACTTAAAAAATATGAATTATCCCACTAAATTAGATAAGAATCAAAGGATAACTCTCAATATGTTTTCCCAAAAGTACCTCTTGACTAAAAAAGGATTAGCATGGAATAATTTAGATGGGGTTCTCCTGAGGTGCTTGGTAAGAGAATAAACTACAAATTCTAATTAAATACTTCTATAGTGGAGTCTTTGGTGGTAACTTATTACCTAAAGTCTTAGCTCATAAAATTTTGATAGATAGTTATTGGTGGGTATCATTATTCAAGGATGTTACATATAAAGTTATAAAGTGAAAGAAATGTTAGCACTTTGTTGGGAAACTAAAAGCATTAGGTTATCTTCCCTTGTAGAATGTGATTATTAAAGGCCCATTTAGAAAATGGGGAATGGATTTAATTGGCGAAATAATTAATTATTCAATAAGTGGACATAGATGGATATTGGTTGTAACTGACTACTTCATGAAATGGGTTGAGGTAGTCTCCACAAATGAGGATACACACCAAGTGATTATGGACTTTTTGTTGAATCAAATTATTTATAGATTTGGTGTTCTTGTCAAGTTAATTTCTGATAATTCCATGAGATTTAAATATAATACTCTAGTGGCATTATGTAAAGAATATGCGATCAAATTAGCTTATACTTATAATTACAACCCTTATGGGAATGGGAAAGCATAATATAGTAACAAGAACTTGCTTAAACTCATTAGATGAAATTTAGAAGTAAGTAAGAACAAGTGGGGTGAATAGATGAAGTTTTCCTTATGGGATAATATAATCATGCCTAAGAGAGATATAAGAAAAATCCATTCTACGCTTTTATATAGAGCTCAAGATATCTTACCCATGAATTTACAATTGCTAACCTATTAGTTCATGCAAGAGCTAGAGGACGATGATGAAATTGACCATTATTAAAGTAAAATGAACCCTATTATTGAGCTTAATGAAAATAGAAGAAAAACTCATGAGAGACATCTCAATTTCAAGGAAATACTTAAAATAATATTTGATAGAAAGGTTGCTCCAAAAAAATTTCAAGTAGGTGATCTAGTTTTACTTTAGGACAACAGACATGAGGAATAAGGAAAGAATGGTAAATTCAACGCCTTATAGATGGGACCCTATTTCATTGATTGAAAAATGGGGGAATATAATTTCATCTTAAAAAATGTGGATGGTGAGAAAATGGAGCTACTAGTTAATGGTAGAATTCTAAAACACTTTCTTGATTGAGTCCATAACTGTGTAAAGTAATTATATAGTGTATAGTTTTATTGTTATAGTGTTTTGTTGTCCATTTATGTTGGGTCTTATTTATGTAGTTATTTTCATAATTTTTGTCATGTGTTCATATTTAGATCCTCTTGATATATTTTTGTCAATCTAGCTTTATTTTTTTGAGTTTATATGTGCATTTTATATAGAATTACTAAAGTTTTGACTCTGTGGCCCAAGGAATTAGCACCTAGTCTAATTTTTTGATGTTCTTTGCACATTTTTAGGGGGTGTACATCCCTAAATAAGAGCTAATATTAGTGCCCAAATGTACACAATTCAATTTGTGCCTTGTTTTTGAGATATAAGTCCCTAAAAGTTTAAATGTTTCCCCTAATTTTCAAATGCATACATGGTTTATCTGAATCCCATTTTCACAGTCAAGATTATAAAAATTCTACATTTTTCTTTTGAAAACCATGTGTAATCTTGGTTCTAGCTAATCCATAATTTTTTAATGTTATAATGAGATTGTAGGGTCTGTGATAAGAATCAATCCAAGAAGATCAAATAATGTTGAGCATGATGTTCTCCTTATTCAAAAAAATGTCTTTGAAGTAGTGGAATTTCTAAGGTCAAATTCAAGTCTACATTATTAAAAATTGTAGTTAGGATGAAAAGGTATGTGGGAATATATGACATAAAAAATCACAAGTTTGAATTTTCAAATTATTATGTTTTTTAGACATTTTGTTTAAAACTCTTTTCTTCATAACTTTTTGTCAAACATTTTGTTTGGAACTTTTGGTAAAACATTATGTTTAGAACTTTTCAATTGGACTTCTTATTCAAAAATTTTATGTTGGACTTCTTGTTTATAAATTCTATGTCAGACTTCTTGCTCGAAACCTCAAAATCAAGAATTTTGTTAAAAAATCCTTTATTAGATTTTGTGGTCATGACTAACTCTTCAAAAATCATAGATTTGGTCATCCTAATTTTTTTAGGGTTTATGTTTGGGGTTTGTCTTCACAGCCTTCAATTTATAATGTATGTCATCTACCAGTCAACGTGTAGTCAAAAGAGAAATGGTCCAAAAATAAGAAACAAAGTTTCAAGGGAAATAATAGGTTGAAATGGAAAATAAGTAAGGCCACAAAATCATTCAAGAGTCCATGCCAGTATTTCTAGTCATTCTAAAATGTATGACCTATCTAAGTAGAAGTTAAAATTTTAAAAGATCAAGACTTTAAGTAGAAGACAGACACCCTATTAATATAATCCATATGGAGGGTTAAATGGTGAAGATAAGATTTTAAAAGGGTGAAATAATGCATATAGGAATTATAAAGTTTGGTGACAACCCTAAAAATGAAAAAAGGTTAAATAAACTATCTCTTACATTTCTAATTTTTTGGCTTGTTTCAAACACCTCTATGGAAGGAATGATGTAGGTTTTGTGAGGCCAAGGTAGGCCATTACAAGGAGATTTTTAAAACTACAATGGATCTTTATTTTCTTTTACCATAACTAGATTATTAGAATGTAATAATGACAAGGTAATGGGAATTATTTAGCATGCATAAGAGCAAGGGTAGCTGTCTAAATATTTCTAGCTATGTAAATATATGTGAGGAATAATCTAATTTATTTAGTTATATCCATAAAAATTATAAATTTATTAACCCTATAATTAATTTTAAGACTACTATTACTATTTCCCCTATTCCTTTGTCTACACCTATGGCTACATGTGATGCCCACCCATAGTTTGAGGGATACATAAGATTTCCATTATATTTATATTACTATCCCTACGAAAACATATCATTTGTATCTTCCATGATTTATACTCATTTAACATAATCATCCATGCCTACTTAAAAATCCATCACATAAACTATTATATATAAGTAGTCCAAAGTGTTTTAGTTATAACAGGTTGATTTTAGATCAAGTAATTTGATAGATTATCATGTATTACTTCATAATCCATTATCCCCAAATAGTTTAGGCTATCCATTTCCTATAGATTTCATAGCCACCTAATTTACATTATATGTTGATAAAGGTGATATAAAACAACACCTAAGATCATTTCATACAACTTGCATTGATTATTCCTTAAATGAAAATTTATTTAATAATTTATTTCCATGAAGCTTTAAAGACTATAAATCACATTGGTTCTATGACCACCAAATCTCGTTAGTTAATACTTTAAATCCTTTGACCAATAATTTTCTAGCATATTTTTCAATTAATATTAGTGAGAAATTGGCTTGTACACAAAGAAAAAAAACTTGAGTAATGATCCAATGAACCAATCAATGATTATTTGATTAGGTATAAGACCATGTTTTATAATATGAAAAAACCCATGGTCTAAAATGAGTTACAAGATATATTTTTAAAAAATTGTCTATTCCCTTTAATGATTATATTATGTTTAAGAGATTTAAATCCTTTGACAAGTTATTCTGTATAATTAGAGACCGAATTTGAATAACGTAAAGTATGTACCTAATGATCAAATTAATTAAAATACAAAGTTTAAACCAAGTTATAAGGTCAAAATAAATGATACTAAAAATGAGGAAAAATTAATAGTTAATGTGATGTCAAAACTTCCTAATCATATTTTCTTATCCAATCAATTGAGGAAATTTTGAAGATTAGTTAAACCTCCTCATAAGATCTTGAAATTTTTAATTTAGTGCAATATTATATCTCTCCCTCCACTAAAATATGTTTATATGGATGCCCTCTACCTAAGGGACATGAAAAAAATGCATATTTTGATTATCATAGATGGGAATTTTATATATATATGTTTACACTAAAACATAAGATTCAATATATCATTGATGATAACATTATTTATATCAACACACCTATGAAGTATTCAGGACTGAAACCGAATGATAATGAAAAAAAATTATGATCCCTTTCCCAACCACATCAAAATAAAAACTAAGTCTAATCTTGAGGTGTATATGAATTACAATGCATAAACTCCTCTATAGTAATATGGGCATATATTGGATGGTATTATTAGCACACTTATAAACACATTAACATAGCTACATATGATTACATTTTATGATATATATATATATATATATATATATATATATAGTCTAGTTATAATTAACTATTTTTATAGCCCACACAGATTCACAACCTATATAGTGGCATGGTGTATAATGGTTCAAGTGAAAATGTTGGAAATATGTCATTCCTTACTAGTATTTTATATACAAATCAAGATTTTACTTAGTATAGTTAAAGGATTATATATAAAAATAAAATTGACTCTTTGGAGTATTTTGATACCACTTAAACTAGGCCTTGCATTATTTTCCACTTCATTCTTAGTTTTACCAAGAACAATTACATTTGACATGTTGTTAATACGTTCTTGGATAACTAAAATATGTTTAATACCATCTTAAGTACATATGTGTGAAGTATATACATATAGAAAAGGTGGTTATAATTTTATATATTCAATTTGAGAATAATTTATATGCATGAAATTTCCTCCTACATGCACACCACCACATAAGTTAGTCATTCAACCTATTTAGGTTTAGTATACACTAAAAATTCATAGGAATGTAATTTAATTTCTTATATTACCAATACTTCAATTCTTATTACATCAAAGGTTTATTTAGGACTTAAAAAACCATTATCTACTCTATCACATCCTGAATTAATATTAAAAATAGTTATTCTTATTCCATAGTAAACACAAATACATGATTCAACTATGCAATGGATTCCGTTAGATATTATGTTCCCTATATTTAGTTATCATACATAAGATCTCATCCAATATGGAGATGATGTTTATAGATACATTACAATATAATATCAATTCCCAAATTTAGATACAAATACATATGACACTATTATCTCAAAATAGGGGACCATTCCAATGTTTCATATAAGACCTACATATGAATACCCCCTTGATGTAATAGTTAGATATAATTTTTTACAAAAAAATATATTTCAAAACTATAAAAACATAAAATATTATAAAAAATAAGAAATCATACCTAAGCATAACATGTTTAGCTATTCATTTCTATTAACTTATATTATCTATCACATGTTTGGTATGTTGCATATCCTTTTCCATATGCACATGCATTTCATGTTTTATATAAGTGAGATGTAGGACATAATATTATACATGATACATGGATGCATAGATTTGGGCCATTCCTATAGTCAAGGATCATGCCAATGCTAGAGGCATATCATTCCATAGGTTACATTGTTACAAGTTATATTTTTCAATAACTATTTCCATTTATCATGTTATGTTTCATTCATTACCTACACATGTATTTATTATGATTATATTCTTCTCAAAGTTACATTTTATGGATATTCTACTTTTCTATGATGTGAAGTTAAAATGGATTAATGATATATAGTAGCCTCATTATTTATATGCTTAATTATTTCTATTTCATTTCATATGGGATAATCATTGATTGTAATTCATGTGGCTCTTTCTTAGTATATGATTTTTTTGTGATTGAGTTTATAATTGTATGGCTCTTTATTTAGGCATTTTCCTTATTTTATGTTTTTTTATTGATATAATTTCTCATTCTCTGACTTTTTTAATGGCTGTGACCTTGTTGTGTGACATTTGATTGTCCATTATGTGTTGCTCTTACCTTGTATGACATTTCATTATCTATTATGTGTGGATATTATCTTGTATGACATTGAGTGTTATTATTTATTGTATTTATCATGTCCATAACATTTTTTGATATTATGTGGATACACCTAAGGTTTTATATTGAGTTTGTGGTGTTGTGATCTAAATAATTGACCTTCTAGCTTTTGTGTGATGAAATGACACATATAATACACCTTTCTGCATAGGATTTTATTCATTTATTATATCAATGATTATTATTGTTTCATGACCAATAAATGTATCTATGTATACATGAAAATCATATGCCATAACTACATGTTTCATTTATGATTTAATGATATATTCATACTATGATGAAAAAATATTTAGATGTTAGCATAATATTTTAAAAGATTGCATATTTATATATAACATGATGTAGTTAAATATTTTTTCCAAGATGATTAATTCATAGGTTATGTTCCTCATTATAAAATGGGAAATATTACTAGGCATTTTGTAGAGATTAAAATCTCCATATACATATAATTTAGATTGATTTAAAATATCAATTTGGTTTGGATAATATGACATATATTTATAGATTACAACAAATTTTGGGGAATATATAATACATATGCAAACATCTTTTAGGTTACATATTTCAATATTTTAATGTTATTAGATTTATTGGATTGGATAGAAAATTATGTCATTACATATCTATTTTATTCTTTTTGCGAATTAGGTGTTTAATTCTTAAGAAAATAAAGGTTTGAGTAAATGTAAATTAGTAAATAAATGTGTCTCAATTGTCCTACTAATTTGTGTAAATAGATATGTATTTTAACTTTTCTAAAAATAGTAATAAGTGTAAAAAAATCAAACTTAGCTTATTCTGGACTGAAATAGATGATGTGGGGTCTAGAAATGGCTATGTAGGGATGGAAGACTATCATAAATAGGAACCATAACTCTATTTTTGTATTGTACTCCATGACACCCTACTACATGACACTATACTCCACTTTATATCACTGTTGTCCACTTCTAGCACTATTGTCCACTTTTGACATTGTTTCCCTAGTGGTTTGGATTTTTTGGGTTATGTTTGATAGGCCTGTGACACCTTGGTAGTGAAATATCAAAGCCTAGGTCTATGCAAAGCTCACTGTGTGTCTGATTCAATCTTTGAAACCCTTAGGAGCTCTTAGTACTTTAAATTGAGTAGCAAACTTGGGAAAGAGAGAAGGGGTTAGTGTGTAAAGGATATGATAGATGCACTTCACACCCCATGTGTGGGCATATTGCCTACATATCAATACTCTGAAAAGAGATCAAGCTAATTTAGTTCTTCCATTTGAAGTGCTTGGTGTAATTATGTGATGTATCCAACTAGATGCAAAAATCGAATGTAATATTTATGATGAGAGACTGGTATGAGTGATTTAATAGGCCTGAATTGGTCTTAGAAGGTTGTATATAGAGAATAGGGAAGAATGCTTAAGTGTACTTGATTGTATTATTGTTTCTTTTTTATTAATGAGTGCCAACGCTTCTAAAGGGACATTTAATGGAATTTCATAGGGAAACTAATGATCATGGGATAGATGAGATTATATTAATATGGTAGGGGAAAAGATAAGGAATAGGGAAAATTTGATTATTTGAGGCTAAAGTAAACTTGGACAACAACATCAAAAATAAGACACCCCTAAATTCTCATGCTCTTGTCCATGTTGGGTGATATTTTCCTAGGAGTATGAGACCTAGGGGGATGGATCTAGGTCTGAGAGTCCTACCTAACTCTCAAAAATCTAAGTTTGGGAAGCTATGGGTGATTGGGAATCAGTGAAAGTCTAGCCGAGAAGGTTTGAGTGAGTAAGAAAGAGGACCTATAGGTTGGGTGCTATTAGCCATGCCTAAGTCATCCAATTTCACATTTTATATGATTACGTTTACACTCCCTTTAGTTTAGTGATGAAACAAAGTGAAATACTAGGATAAAGGAAAAATGGAAAGCATACCTGAACTTACCCATTAGGGAAAAGCTCGTAAAGTTATGTGATGTTGGATGTGCATAAAGATAACACACTATAATATGTGAATCTATAAATAAAAACATGAATTATATCAGTTATTACTAAATACACTATATCTAAAATAAGAACATACCAAAGTTGAGTAAAGGAAAAGAGAGGAATGAATACACCTCATCAGGTACATGAACCAATACAAAACTTGTTGTGATGCTAGATTGCATTGAGTATGTGTTGAATCAAGAGTAATATCATGAATGAATTTGAGTGCTCAATTCCTTAGAAATGTGGCTCAAGAATGCAAATTCTATCCCTTTGGCTCCATCATTTCCAACTAAGTGAATTTAATGAATCATGCATGTGCTAATTAATGTCTATAATGTATGTCTAATCTCTCTAAGTAGGTGGCTTAAGAATATAAAGGCTAGTCCTTTGGCTCCATCATTGTCCTATGAAGTGAAGCTATGAAGTCATACCAATATAGTATAGATGTCATATGATATGGATCATGGATCCCATAAATGTGTTTTTTTTCCTGATACTATGGTATGGAAACTTGAATGTGTGTTAGAAACTAAGCCACTCTTGGCTATTTTGAAAGATGGAGATTAGGCTTATATGAAAGCCACTTTAAAATTGATATATAGGCTTATATGAAAGCCAATTTAGGAACTTAATTACTAAAAAAGACAACCTTGTATGAAAATTTAACTTTCATGTGATGCCAACCACCTATAGATGGACTAAGGCACACAACTACTAAAAATTACTAGAATAAACTAAATTCAAAAATAAAAGAAGATCAATGTGCCACCCACAATGCCCCCAATCATTGATGTCTAGAACATGGATTATTATCTAAAATTTATGCCAACTAACCAATCTAAACTAAAATTTAGAACCATCATGTCACTCATGATAACCCCCTCTATCTAAGAAAAGTATGTCAAAACTATTGAATTTGAAGGATTTAGAAGTGCAAAAACTACCCCTGGACTAAACTTTTTACCTATTTCTAAAACCCTTAAGTGGGTTTTTTCCTAAACAAGAGTGCCAACTATGGACACCCCTAATTTTTATGTTACTATCCATGGCTAGTGACACTATCATTTTTGGTGCTATTCTCTAGTGTGAAAACTAATTGCTGATCTGAGATTGTTCCTATTTTTCTACTTTGATTTGACTGGTTTGACCTCTAGATTCTATGCTAACTATTCTAAATTATTATATTTCAATTTCTAATAGGTTTTATCTATGAAAAATCCCATGTTTGATGCCCCCTCTTCTGTGGGTAGGAATGATAAACCTACAATGATTGCCCTTAGAAGAAAAGAGTCTTTCAAGTGTGTTAATCTAAATATATATATGATATAGAGTTTTATCTTTGATAATATGTATCAAGATATATCTAATGTTCATATTGAGATATTATTAGATCAATAAGGGTATTCCTAGATATATATAATAATGTAAAAGCATGTATAATGTACAAAACTAGAATTAAAAAAATTAATTATTAGTTTTTAGTTGGAGGGATAAAGCATGATGTCCATCATGGCATCCAAGAAATCAAATAAAATGCATGATATGGATCATGGAATTACACATATTTGACAAGAAAAAATAAAAAAATAAAGAAGCAATCAACAATGAATAAGAAGCATGATGCAAAAGCCATACTAGATGGGCCAAGGGGCCATGCAAACAAGGGACATAGGCACATTTCACTCAAATTAGAAACAAACATGGAAGCCATGTTCAAATCAATATACACATACAAGTGATAGTAAGAAAATTTGGCACACATGCCATAGACACATAGAGGAGTACAAATAATGGATATTGGCCAATTCCCTAAGGCACACACATGAGAAAGAAGTAAAGGACATTGGCAAATGTACTAAGGCACAAGTAGGAGACAAGCTAGAATTGAATGTGATCACACAAGTTATGATAATAAATCAAATAAAACATGTAATAAATAAAAAGAGACAAGCACATCTAACTGATCAAAGCAATTGTGAAAGTATGCAAAACATGTGTAGTACAAGACTCGATATATGCTAAGAAATACATAAGTTCTAGATACTAGTGAAATGTTGATATAGTATTATGTGTAAGTTATAAAGTAATTTACATCAGCATGCTGAATTAGAGTGTGTAGTGTAGAAATGGCATAACCTAGATAGTCTAGTCATGTATAAGATGCCCCCAATAGGTGTGTATAATAGTCTATGTCTCAAATGTAGAAGTAGGAAATCCCCCTCTATGGGTAGAATGAAGTAATAAAATAGCTGGATGTCATGGCACACACTCAAATAATATCAAGTGAAGCATGGTAATTTAGAAAATTGACATACAATAGCATGAAATAGCAAATGTAAGTCCTAGAATGATAGTAGTGATGAAAATTATGGATGTACATAATCAAAATATTTTTGGCATTTTTAAAATTATTTGAATGTTTTTGTATTCTTTTTTAAAAATATTTGAACTATGTATAGGTATAACTAAGAAGAAATGACACTAACTGATGAGTCTCAAGTGAGATTCCCTATCTTAGTGTCCTATGTCAAACAACTAAATCATGCGTGATCATGAGACATGAGTGTATGAATGATATTATATAGCTATAATGTGTGTATGTTGTAACTACTCTAAAATATTTGAAGTGAAAGTTGAATGTGGGGTCCCACTATAACTATGAGAAGTAGATGCAACTGTAGGGCTCTTAGGGACCCATTTAAAAGTAGGAGAAGAAGAAGCTCTATGAATAGGTGCTCTTTATGTAGCTATATGAGATCTCAGTGTAAATAATCTAGATGTGAATACTATCATTAGAATCCATATATAATATTAAATATCTAGGGGTGTACAAACCCTTTATACTAGTGATAGATGTTGTAACTATGGTTGAACTTGAAGTGGAACTTGAACATAAGAAGAAGGAGAAGCTAAAATTAGTAGAAGAACTAGATCTGGTGACTGGAAGTTGGTATATGGCTCTGAAGTAGGGAGTCGTGACTCATAAGAAACTTCATTGACTATAATAACCTAATTAACATGAATTATCTTCATGCATCTATGAACTATAGAATGTATTGCCTTGAGTTTTTGAATCCATGATCAACCAAGTAGTATGTCAAAAAGTCCCATGCTGGGAACTAGAGTGAATGGTGTGACCACATGTGTAGGACCACCCAATAGTGGAAGTAATATCTCACCTTATGAACTCTAAATATGCCCACTAAAACCACTAATAATTATATTGGTTAGAGTGATATCCTGCTTTGAATAACCTAAATGTTATAGTAGTGTGAAGGTGCACATATTAAGATTGGAACCATTGTCAATGAGTACACTATGGATAGGTTGATTATGGATATGTGATTTGATAAAAAGAGCCTTGTAACTTGTATCATCCTCCAAAATATCTTGATCTAAAAAATATATTAAAGGCCTAGCTAGAACTCTGGACTCATACAAAACTATCATACCTCTCAAAGGATGTGCCTCAACTGAAGGTGCCTATTATGTAACTAGTGGATGATGTCTATGGTAAGCATGATGAACACCTAATGTGTACTATTTATCTTGTTTTGAATGATATGAAAATGGATTTGAAAATATTTTCAAATATCTATCTTGTGTCAGCTTTGTCTTTGGAGTCTTAACTAAAGTTCCTAGATCAAGTAGATTATCAACTTTCAAGTCATGTATCTTATGTCATAAATTGATGCATTTGTTTATGGTATGGCCTAGTTCCCTATGAAAATAACAAAATTCATGTTGATCATATCCCTATGGAAGAGGCTTTGCTAGATCTGCTTCTCAAATAGGTGGGAGAGTGATGATGTTGCATTCCAATAACTATTGTAAAACATTGGCTAGGGAAATTGGTAAATTAGTAAATTTACATCGAGGAGGTGCTAATAGAACCACACATTAAGGAGGCTCTAAATCTACATTGACTATTGGTTGAGTTTGATTCTTTTTCTCACTGATTTTGACCTAGTATGGGACTTTTCTATTACTCTTGTTTGTTGTGTGTAGAGTACTTGAATACTTGAGTTTGCCCATTAAGATTAAATTGACCTCTCTTCCTTTAAGTGTATGAAAAAATTTTGTGAAAGAAGATAATATTTTGAACATAATGGATTCATGCAATGCTAGTAGAAGGCTCTATTCAAAGATGTCTTATAGCTCTTAATTAGTAATGGGACTAGTTAACTTAGCTAGAATAGTCTTTTATCTAATAACATAATCTGTGAGAGGCTCATTTGACCTTTGTTTTTATTGTGAAATCTATGCATATGAGACCTTATCACCAATGTCGATACCAAAATGTTCTAGGTACATGTTGGCTAAAGGATTGAATGCCATGAATGATTGATTTAGTAGACTATAAAACCATTGTAAAACATAATCCTTTAGGCTCCATAGAAAGAGTTTGGTATGTAACAAGTCATTAGGTACAAAATCCAAACATTTGAGATGAAAATATCTTAAATGTGTCTCTAAATCACCCTTTCCATCATAAATAGTAAACTTGGGTTGAACAAATCCTTGTGGCAAGGGTGTAGAAGCAATGTGATGTGTCAATGGTGTACACTAAAGAGCAAATGAATCTAAATCATATGTAGGTCTAGTGGTAATTTTCTCTAGATGTTGCACCTTAGATTGAAGATATTATATTTCTTGACCAAGGGATGCCACATTAGGAGATAGGGATGTACTAGCTACATTTGGAGGCATAAAAGAAGGTTGGGTTGCTATAGGGGTGGTTGAGACATAGTTGCATCCATAGTGTTATTTACAACTGGATGATCCATGATTTGAGAAGATTTCTCATTAGTTACTTTTGATGTTATTTTTTTAAAATTCTAAGCATGTCATCTTGCATATATAGATGTTTGGTTAAGATTTCTTGAAGGTATATTTTATTAGTTGCATCAAAACAAGTATATTGAGCAACTGGTAAAGTAGGAAAACAATTTGAAATGATTTAAAATGTTCTGTAATATGTTTTAATAGGAAATGTAGGAGAAATATATAGTACTAAAATTAATAAATGTAGACTCCAGAAAAATAGAGAATTGGAAATTTCATAAAAAGGATACTAAGATACCAAACATGTAAGGTGATACCTCAAGAAGCAAAAAAAGGGATATCATATATATGACTAGAGATTTTTTAGAAATATTTTTTAAAAAATAATATGAACTTTAGAATTTAAAATTATTTTTTCTAAGTTAGATATGCAACAAAATGTTTAGAAAATGATGTGAAAAGTATTGAGAATAACTGAGAATGTATTTGATGCAATTAGGGTTATGAATAATGTTTTCTGAAATTAATGTAGTAATTTGAAAATTTTATAGAAAATTTGTAGTTTTAATTTTAAAAAATTGAGGAAAATTTTAAAAATATTTCTAAAATTAGAAGTATATTTTTCCTAATGGTTTGAAAGTGTTTGTATGCAAATAGGACCTAGTATGTGTAAACTAGGTTTGGGTGTATTTATTGAAAAATATTTCAATTAATTTTTAGTTTTTTAATTTTTAAATTAAAGAAAAATAAGGAAAAAATTACAAAAAAATAATAATTAGCCCTACAATTTCTAGGGTTTTTGTGTAGAAATTTGAAGTAAGTCAGGTTCACCAAATGTTTTATTCTTTTTGGGAATTAGGTGTTTAATTCCTAAGCAAATAAAGGTCTGATTAAATGTAAATCAATAAATAAATGTGTCTCAATTGGACTACTAATTTTTGTAAATAGATATGTATTTTATCTTTTCTAAAAATAGTAAGAAGTGTAAAGAAATCAAACTTAGATTATTTTGGGTTGAAATGGATGATGCAAGGTTTGGAAATGGATGTGCAAGGATTGAGGACTATCGTAAACAAGACCTATAACTCTATTTCTAGATTAAATAAGAACACTAAAATCAAGACACCCTACTGCTTGGTGTTGTAGTCTACTTTTTATCACTATTGTCTACTTCCAGCGCTATTGTCCACTTTTAATGTTATTATTCTATTGGTCTAGCTTTTTTAGGTTCTATTTGGTAGGCATCTGACACCATAGTAGTGAAATATCAAAGTCTAGGTCAATACAGACCTTATTATGTGTTCCATTCAATCTTTTAAACACATAGGAACTCTTGGTACTTAAACGTGAGTAGCAAACTTGAGAAAGAAAGAAGGGGTTAGTGTGTAAAAGATACACTGGATGCACTTCACACCTTATATATGGGCATACTACCTACTTACCAATACACCAAAGAGATATCAAGCTAATGTAGTTATCCCATTTGAATTTCTTAGTGTAATTATGTGATTTATTCAACAAGATATGAAACTAGAATGTAATTTAGATGACTAGAGACTAGTATTAACTCTTTAATAGGCTTCAATTGGTCTTGGAAGGTTGTATGTAGAGAATAGGGAAGAATGGTTAAGTGTGTCTTCTTGTATTCTTACTTATTTTATATGAATGAGTGCCAACCATTCTAAATGGACATTAAATGCCCTTTTATAGGTAAACTAATGATTGTGGGTTAGATGAGCTTGTATTTGGATGATAGGGGGAAAGATAAGGAATCAGGGAAAATTGATTATTTTAGGCTAAAGTGAACTTGGACAACAATGTCAGAAATAAGACAACCTTGAATTTTGGCACTCCTATCCAAGTTAGGTTATATTATCCTAGGAGGATGAGACCTAGGGGGATGGAACTAGGTCTGAGAGTGCCACCTAGGTCTTAAAAAGCTAAGTCCGAGAAACTATGGGTGACTAGGAATTAGTGAAAGTCTAGTTGAGAAGGGTTAAGTGAGATAGAAAGAGGACCTATAGGCTGGGTGTTATTATCCATGCCTAAGTCAACCAATTTTGCATTTTATATGATTAAAATATCACATATTGGCATTGAATTGATCAATTTATGGGGAATGAATATTTTTCATGCACACATTACGACCATATTCTATTTTTGAAGCTAGCATTGATATGAATTTGATGATATATAAGGTAACATTTTGAATCTAAAAGTCCACATCCATAGGTTTTTTCAACCTTAGATGATCCTAATATAGTTTCTCATTTATATATTTAGTTTAAAGATCAATTAAATGAGTAGTACAATTGTGGTTTTGAGTAACTCAATAGCCTAAAACTACTCCATCTTCATGAGGGTTGGGGAATTTATTTACCAACCCATGGTTTAAATAATGAAATTTAATTAATATATAATAATTTTGACATTCCTCCATTATATAATGATCACCCCCAATACTCCATTTCTTTATAAGGAATCATAATCTCCAACACTTTAGAGGGGAAACCTTTTTTTATATGTGTGTAAAAGTGGATTTTTGAAAGGGCTAAAACCCTTTAAAAATAATATCTACATATGTAATAATAAAAACCAATAAAAATAAAAAACAATAAAATTTGGGTTATATAATATTATAGTCTATAACAAAGCTACATAAATACAACAAAATAATCAAACTTCTAAAAAATAAATGAAAAAGATACTTCAAGAAGAAATAAGTTGAAATGAGTATAGGTCTTTCAAAAACTTTTCTTCTTCCCGTTCTTATTTTAGAAAATTTAGGTGTTCTTATACTATTTTTAGATCCATATCATTATCATCGATCTCCTCAACTTTTATTTGACTTTTAACTCTTTTGATTAATCTTATATGTTATGAATCCATTTCATCTTCTTCAAACCTTCTTATATAATAATTGCACTAGAAATATAAATTTTGATAGTAACTTTGATAATCACAATACCTTCATTAAATTTTCATTAGTATATTTATAATCCATTTTTAAATAAATCATTTTTTGTTTTAATTTGGTCACTCATTCTTAATTTCATAAATATTACCTATTAGTGTCCAAAGATATTTGGTAAAATGAATCCTAATCTAAGGTTGGAGTTGAATACCATTCAGATGTTGGATTAATAGATCAATCCTAATCCTCATCCTCTATTTTTTTTCATGAACCATTTTACTCTATTGGATATGATAATACTTATTTAAAAGACTTATCATATTCTACAAATTATCACAAATAACTTCTTTTCCTTTATTCCTAACACTCTCCTCCCTTTTATCTTGTTCCACATTCTATTTTTTCCTAAATGGAACGTTCTTCTCCTTATCAATTAAATCCATTCTAGGGGTTAAAATTATATTTCTCTTATGTGATCTTACCCTTGAAAGAAGACTTCTTCCCATCACTTTATTTTTAAGTGTTACTCCCAAGCTCAAATGTATCTTCCCTAGGATATGTACAACTAGGGACATCCTTATATATATCATCTCTTAAATGATCTTATTTTCCCATATCATATTAAAAAAATATTATATTATTCCTCTTAATCCTCATTTCCTTTATCTCCCATTACGAGGAATCATTTTTCATTGGGGAAATCTAATAACCACACATTTAGATATTTCAATATCTTTCCCTAGACCAACCTTGATTAAACCTAATAAATATAAATTAAATAAATAAAACCTACTAAAGTAACCTTAATAAATGGTAAAGATTTATCAAACTAAGATTTGGATTATTTAAAAAATAAGAAAATGACAACTTGATGTAAGGGAATTTCTACCTTAGTTGAAAAACTATAATATATTTTTCAAGAGGCATAAATAAATAAAATGGGATACTAAATTTTTGTGTCTAAATTGATTGAAAGAGTGAATTGATAGGATAAAAGACACTTAAATATCCACTCAAGTGTCATATAGTTGATAATATGGAGTAACACTTCACTCCAAGGCCTCAAAAGAGATTTTATAAGATATCCTACCAAAAAATAGTGAAAATTATCCTTTCCTATATGAAAAAAATTAATATATTCCTCTTTAAACCTCTCAAAATCATAAAATTTCATTATTTCCATGGACAAGCCCATTGACATAGTTATACTCTCCTTAGACATATCAAAAATCAATCCTCTAACTATAACTTTCTAAGATTTGGAAAATTACAAAAGGTAACTATTGACAAAATTTAACCCTAAAAATTAAATTGGGACCCCTATAGGTAAATAATTAACTTTTTAGATGTTTTATGTGTCTAATATGAAAGAGGAATGAATGTGTCAATTTTCAAGTCATGTGACGAAGTGTAACAAGAGTGATGCAAGTACAAACTTAACATGTTAGGAAAAATTAATGGTATCCATACTTAGAAAAAATATGCACAACATCATGCCAATTGTCTTGTTTTTACAAAGATAATATATGTACATTTGAAAAAGAAACAAATAGTATATATGTTATGGGTTTTTCATAAGCATTCTAGGGATATGATTCATAGGTTCAATTGTGAAGGAATGATCTCAAAATTAATTTATCTTTGCTCTTTGACTATATAGGGTTTCTTAGTAAAACCCTAAGGGTTTAAGTCATGGCATCAAAAATCACTTTTTGTTTTAATGTTGACTTGGTATGTCCAAGAACTAGTAAATTAAGTTATAACTTAAGTCCATATCATCATTGCTAAACCAGCCCCTCAACCTATAAATTATTGGCTCTAAGTAATGATCAAATGGATTTATATTTTCCTAAATCTAAGACTTAATTTATGTCCCTACTTGATCATTGAATTAGGATCAATAATATATTTAAGATCCAATAGAGCATGATGAAGTTAAAGAACTCCAAGTGAGTGCATAAGTGACAAGTGTCACATTCATAGCACTTATAAGATAGAGACCTGATGAGCATAAGTTGGTTAGTTTTAATGATCATACTTGTCAAAAGATCTAACATCTAACATTAAATCATGCAAAAGATACCCAATGGAATGAATGGACTCAAATGATATAAATTGTTTGAGGTTTATTGGTATAGTGATGAGATAAAGATTGATCAAGTTTGAGAATATCAAAAGAGTGGAAGTGATCCAAAGATGTAGGAAGAAATGAGATGAGGTTAAAGTGTCAAATTTTAATGACCAAGTCAAGTTAGAGTTTGTGTAAGTTCAAAGGTATAACAACATGTGGGAGCCATGATCTAGAGATCCAATAACACGATATGAGTCAAATAGTTAGAGATCTTGAGGGGTCAACACATGGCACAAGCACATGAAGCTACAGATTGATATCAAGATCTTATGGATTAATGCAAATTTTCCAAGTGGCACTAATAATTACAAGTTTTAATATTCAAATGTGGATCTGAGGGATCACATTTATTCATCTTTGGAAGATCCAATAGAGTGAATGAGAGTTAATGTGTCAATGAGCCAAGTTGGATTTCAATATCCAATTAGAGAGAAGGTGTACCAAGGGTTCTTGATAGGGGTTAGGAATCCATATTTTACCATGGAAAGTAAGGTTTTAAAATATCTTCTTGATGACATTAAATCTCATTCAAATTCCACATATTTTTCCAATTGATGCATTCAAGTATGGGGAACATAAGTGAGATCAACTGGAGCTTATATTGATCTTTGGTTCAATAAGTTAGAGCTTATAAGGTTCCTTCTCATGACTATCCCATCATTTATAAATAAAGATCCATACATAGTGAGATGTTGGCTCTTATAGAGATAAAGTGGATTTGTTTGGACCTAATGAAGTATAGAAGAAGCTCTAGTTTATAGGTCTATTTTATTATTAAAACTATAGGAAAACCAATGTCCTTAGATTAGTTTTTTTACTATAGGTAGGATGTATGATCCAAATATAGAAAAGGAAAAAATATGAAATAAATTCAAGGTTACCCATCAGCTATAAATTAGGTACTCTAGTGCCTAAGGAATGACATTATTGTCAGTATCAAGACTCAAGGATTTTATCCTCATAGGTAGGGCAAGTGGACTTAGAGTCCCAATATGATGAGATGGTACTTAGAGATTTAATTTTCTGAGCTAATAAGAAGAATTTCATGCCACTTTTTAGGATTTTCATGATTTGGATTGAAATTTGTATGTATTGACCTTACATGGTTAGTCTCACATCTTATTCTCATGCACAAGTAACTCATTTTCTCAACTTGACAAGTGTCATTATGACCTTTTGACTTCTCTTTTATTCTCTCTCTTAATTTCTATAAGAACTAGCAATTTTGGCCTTTGTAAAAAATGCTCCACCTAAGTATGGTTAAGCCCTACTCATTTTCATACCATGGATCAGTAAAGACTACTAATTTTTACCTCTTCCATGACTATTTATAGTTTGTTAACTTAGATGATTGATTTTGATTAGTGATGACTTGTTTCTTTAGCATTATTATTTCATTATTTCACCTATTTGTAGTTATAAATCTTATTTTTATAGGTCATGTGAAGTGTTCTATTGATTTTTCAAGTTTGATTGAGTTAGTATATTCAAATATTGCAATGATAATCCTTTTGTTTAGTCCTCTTAGCCTCAACATTCATCATAATCTCATAATGAAATATTAATGTGAGAAGATTCAGATTAGAGAAGTGTATGTTTAATAAGTCCCTTATTCTCATGTGTAACATGTAGTTGGTTGATACTCATCAACTTATTTGTTGTATCACCTCCCTTAATATATTTTACTTTTAGTTTTCTCTCCCTTCTCCCTCACAAACATATGTGTAGTAGTGATCTACAAGTGGTACGTAAAGGGAGATATCCCTATATAGATATTCACCCCATTCTTAGGCTACCCACAACCTAGAGCTATTTCAATTATGGCACTTGGATGAGGAGATTTGAGACATATCCTAAAAGGGTGAAAATATAAGTGGCAATAGTTTTTGGCATGCCTAGTGGGATAAAGGTCCAAAAAAATGGGAAGATTTGGGTGTGTCTTTGCTCTGATCAGCTTTTGGAGGCAAGTAGGTTACCACTAATGGTAACTCCAAGTCAAAGTTTCTATTTATGAGTAGACTAGGTATTTCTCATTGAAAATTTTAGTCATTTATTACATTTAATCTAACATATGAGGTCAATATGAATAGTTTGGTGAATATTCCTATTATCCACCTCCTTATTAGTAATGCCAATATGATCCCAATAATACATATGACCCTAATCAACACTACCATTATTTTTCTCAAAGCTATGAGGAACCTTGGAAAGTTTCCCATGATCCTTATTATCACTAGAATAACTCTTACATTACTCATGACCCTCACCAAAAACATGAGGACCTATTTCAATCATATATACAAGAGTATTTCTTTGATCCTCCATATGAACATCAAGCCCATCTTAATACTATTCCCCATCAATCCTATCATGAGACATCTCTACCAAAACTTAATAAGACTTTGATAAGCCTTGAAAATCATGTAATGGAGCTCATAGAGATGTTATGGCCAAGATGTCCTACTCACCCGATTCATCATGTGAGAGATGCATTACAGTAGAGAAAAGAAGAATGGATACCTATTGAGAGAGCAAATTAGAACAATCTCATAGATGACATGATGAATGTAGGTGGTTATATTCATATAATTGAGGATAAGATAAAAGTCCTTGAAGAAAAATAGGCCCAACCTCTCCAACCTTTTGTGTCTACATATACACCACCTTAATTTTCTTATGTATCACCCATTCCTCCTCAAGAGGCCACTCTAAGTAATTCTTTGAATTTTCCAAGTTTTTCACATGTTCTTAAGACCGTTCCTTCTTGTAAATCTATCCAAGAGATTTGTTCAATAAATAAGAAGATTGTTGTGGAATATCTTGTTGTTAGGGTCTTAGACTCCATCTTTCTTGAAGAGCCCCTTATGAAGTCATGCAAGATTCCAAGCTAGAACCAAGTGGTGAAGTTATGGGGTAGGCAAAGTGATGCAAATATAGATTTGAGGACCCAAGTTAAATAAGGATCCTTACCTATGCAAACTTCTCTCATCCCTCCTCAAGAATATTCTTGTGCTCTTTGTCTTCATGAAGCTATTGACCACCTTAAAGAGAAGATATTCTAAGAGAATATTGATAGGCAAATCAAAGAGTTAGAGATAAAGACAAGGAAAGAGGAGGTGAATCATAATCAAAAGGTCAAATTATAACCTTGATATTTTTCATCCTTGAACTAAGTCATGTAGTGAAGAAAATCCAAGGTCATTTAACCTTCATCCGCCCCTCCTCAAGTGTCTAGGTCATTTATATCTTGGAAATTCATCTAGATAAGTGTGCTAAGGAAAGAGGAAGACATGATTCTCTAAGGAAATTATTTGAACCAAGGAGGTGTCACATATATCTCATCTCCCTTGGGGTCATCTCAAGAATATCCTATTCCACTCCTTAAAGAGTTAAATGGTGAACTCCATGTTAAACTTAGAACTAATAATGATGAATCAACATATTTAAAAGAAGATATCATCATTGATACACTACTTGGTGAGAGAAAGCATGTCTAAATGTTTTATGATGTCAAGGAGCATGATTTTTAGGATCAAGTACAATATATAGATGAGATCCAACAAGGGGAAGTCTCATATGTGCATCAAGAGGTTGTTTCTCAAGAACCTCTTGATCAAATATCAGTTGCCAAAAATAAAGAGTTTTTTCAAGGTCTTATGGTAGCTAATATGGATCAAGTGTAGGATCATATTTATTTGGAAGGTATCTAAGAGGAAAATTCACATAAAAACATTTCTGAGGTAGAGATCATTCCTAAAGAAGATGGCTATTTGAAATAAATGTACCATGATTTCATGAGTGAGATTGATGAGCTCAAGATGAAAGATCTAGATGATGAGATAGTGTAGCAAGTGGTATCCTTTTAATATTACATTAATGCTTTAGAGCATGAATAACACTATCTTGGTGACCTCATGCATCAAGTAGAGAAGTTTGAAGAAGTGTTTCTAGATGACAAGGAGGAAAAAGATGATTGCCAACTACAATTGAATATTTTTCAAGAACTTGAAGGTCTTGGTTGAGTTGAGTATCAAGTGATTGATAATGTAGACAAAGAATTTCCCATAGAGGAAAATGATCAAGATTGGGCAAAATATGTAGAGGTCCTTGTGAGCCTAAGGAACTTGAATAAAAAAAGAAGCCTAGTCTTATTGAGGATGCCATAGAAATCAAAGAGATATGCCTTTTTGAACCACCATTGGAGGTTTTAGTTGATGATCCATATGAGAAATTTGAGACTATATGGATGCACATAACTAACCTAGTTGGAGTTGCTTAGTTCTCATTAAGCATCATGCTAAAGAGGATGATAGTTGTAATAAAGGAGAAGTAGGCATTAAGACCAAGAGTCAAGGAAATACATGTCTCATTAAATTCCACATCTTATGAGGCAATAAAATTTTCAAGCTTTCCTTTTGATCTAGGAAGAAAGGTAAACATAGTTTTAGGTTGTATATTTTAGGATAGTTTTGTTCAAATTCCTTTAAGTATTGTTTTTAGCACATTTTTTGTTATTCCTATGTTAGGTTAGTTTCCTTTTAAATAAGTACATTAGAAACTCTATTATGTTTTTTATTTTTTGGTCCTTGTATTTCTTTCCAGAGAGGTCAGAGAAGGATTGGCACCAGGTCAATATGTAAGATCTGAGAAGAGACTCCATGCCCAATGGACTGGACTAGGCACATGGTCTAGGTATTTTTGTAAAGGCAGGCATGCTACCCGTTTGAATCACCAAATTTTTGACCAAATTTGACCCTGTATGTTAAATTGGGACCCATATAGGTATAAAATTAAAGTTTTATATGTTTGAAGGGTCTAATATGAATGAAGAACAAATGTGTCAATTTATAGGTTCTGTAACTAAGTGAAACAAGAGTGATGTAGGTGCAAAGTTAGCCTTCCAGGCAAAATGAATGGTCTTCATACTTAGAAAAAACCTATTGAAGGTCATGCAAAGTTATCATGTTTTTAAAAATATTATCTATGGACATTTGCAAAAGAAATATATAGTTGATATGTTATGGGTTTATCATGAGCATTCTAGAGATATGATCTATAGCTTCAATTATGAAGGAATGAGCTCAAAATTGATTTATCTTTGCTCTCTAATTGGATAGGGTTTCTTAGTAGAACCTTAAGGTTTTAATTCATGGTGTCAATATGAAATTTTTGTTTTAATGTTGACTTGGTATATCTAAGAATCAATAATTTAAGTTACAACTTAAGTCCATATCATCATTGTAAAACCAACCCCTCGACCTAGAAATTACTAGTTCTGAGTAATGATAAAAGTGCTTTATATTTTTGTAAGTCTAAGACTTAATTTATGTCCCTTATTGATCAATGACTCACACTAAATCATAAATTAAACATCTAATAGAGTGTGATGAATTCAAATTATCAAAAGGATTTCTGAGTGAGCATGCAAGTGACAAGTATCACATTCATCGAACTTATCAAATAGAGACCCAATGAGCATAAGCTATTCAAAATTAATGATCAATCTTGACATAAGATATAATAGCTCACACTCAATCATGAAAAGGAGATCTAATAGATTCAATGGACTCAAATGCTATAAATTTATCAAGGTTTATCAACATAGTGATGAGTTAAAGATTGATGAAGTCTAAGAAGATCAATAGATCAAAAGAGATCCAAAGATACAGTAAGTAATGAGATGAGGTAAAAGTTTAATAACTAATTTAAGGTAAATTTTTTGAAATTTCAAATATATAATGACATGTAGAAGCTAGGATATAGAGATCCAAAAACACCAAATGAGTCAAAAAGTCAAATAGCTCAAGGGGTTAACATATGGCATAAGTGTGTGAAGCTATAGATTGACAATAAGTTCCTTTAGATTAACACACATTTTCCAAGTCTCACCAATAGTGATAAGTTTTAAAATTTAAAGGTGGTTATGGGGGATCACATTTTTTTGTATCTAGAAGATCTAATGGAATGAATGAGATTCAATATGTCAACGAGCTAAGTCAGATTTCAATAGCCAAGTAGAGTGAAGGTGAGCATAGGGCTTTTGATAGGTATCAAGAATCCATTTTTTACCATGGAAAGTAAGGTCTTGTAGGATCTTCTCAATGCCATTAAACATTATTCAAATGCCATGAAGTAGTCTAGTAGATGTAGTCAAGTATGGGGAACATAAAGGAGTGTTATTGGAGCTTATATTGATCTATGGTTTGATAAATTAGAGCTTATAGGGTTCTTTCTCATGAATATTTCATAATTTCTAAATAATTATCCATACATAGTGAGTTCTTGGCTCCTAAAGAGATAAATTGTATTTATTTAGGCCCGATGAAGTTTAGAATAAGTTTTGGTCTATAGATCTATTTTACTATAAAGACTATAGGAAAACCAATGTCCTTGGATTGGTTTTCTCACTATAGGTTGGATCGATAATCCAAATATTAAAAAGGAATGAATATGAAATAAATGCAAGGGTTCCCATCACCAATAAAGTAGATACTCTACCACCCAAGGCATGGCATGATTTTTATTATCAAGACTCGAGGATTTTATCCTCATATGTAGGGAAAGTGGACATAGAGTTTTAAGATGGTGAGATAGTACTTAGAGAAGTATTTTTTTAAGACAACAAGAATAATTTCATGTTAATTTTTAGGAGTTTCATGACTTGGATTGATATTTGTACTTCCTAACCTTGCATGGTTTGTTTCACATCTTCTCATGCACAAGTAACTCATTTTCTTAGCTTGACAAGTGTCCCTATGACCTTTGAACTTAATTTTCTTCTCTATTTCTCAAGTTATATAAGAACTCACCATTTTGGAATTTGTAAAATATACTCCACTTGAGCATGGTGAATCCTTACTTAGATTCATATCATGGATCAATAAAGACTCTTTATTTTTACCTCTTGCATGATTGTTCATAGTGTGTTCACTTGGATGATTGATTTTTCTTAGTGATGACTTATTGTTTCCTTAGCATTATTGTTTCATTCTCTCACCTATTTACATTTGGAAATATTCTTCTTGCAAGTCATGTGAAGTGCTCTATTTATGTGTCAAGGTTGAGTGAGTTAGTATATTCAAAATATTCCATCCTAGGCCTCTTATTTAGTCCTCCTGGCCTAAACATTCAACACAACCTCATAATGAAATATTGATGTGAGAAGATTTAGATTGGAGAAGTGTATGTTTAGTTAGTCCATTTTTCTCATGTGTAACATGCAACTATTTGGTATTCATCAACTAATTTGGTGTATCGCCTCCCTTAGGATAGTTTACTTTTAGTTTTCTCTCCTTTTTACCTAACAAGCATATGTGTAATAGTGATCTACAAGTGGTACATCAAGGGAGCTATTCGTATCCAGTGATTCACCTCATTCTTAGGCTACCCAAAACCTATAGGTGTTTCAATTATGCCACTTGGAGGAGGATAGCTGAGACATCTCCTCAAAGGGTCAAAATCCAAGTGACAACAATAACATCAAATCATGCCCCTTGATTATATCTATACATTTTATTAAACCTCATTGACATAAGATATACCACACCATAGAGTTATTTCTAACTCTTTTTTATTTAGAGGGTCTGCTTCTCACTGTATCACTTCACATTGATCTTATGGAATACTCATCATATTTGTATACTAAACTAGAAGATGAAATCCTCCATATCTAATATAAAACTTACAAACTTGATTTTTTATTCATGTGCCATTTCATGTCATGATAAGAAAAAATACTTGAAGGAACCACAAGATCATGATTGGAAATAGATTTTAGTATCACTTTTATGTTGAAATGACAACCTAAAAGATTTAAAAGACACCCTTTAGAACTTTGATCATAAAATAATACATGTTCTACACTAAAGAGAGATAAATTAAAAGGGATATGAAAGAAATATCTCCTATGAATTTTATATACAAACTCCCATAACTAGTGTGAAAAATACTCCTCACTTCAAAAATGGACCTTAAAACAAACCAACTAACATCTATGGTAGCTACCCAAAAACTAAGGACAAAAGAGAAAATATTACAATTTATATTATTCATTAAAAATACGAACAATAGAAGTAGGAACGGATTGAAAATTAAACCATTTTAAAAATATACAACTTGACATGCCTTTATTAACAAACCAATCTAATACTTGATTACATATGACAAATTTTTCTTTCGTTAAAGGTTAGCAATATGTCAAGTGCATCTTCATTTTATTTTTAATAATTGAGTATTTTTCATCTCTTTGGCCAATTACAGGGCCCACAAAGCTACTTTATATTTAACATAATGATTTGATTAAAATATATATCTTATCACATAGGTTTCCACTAATTTTCCATGATTATCTTTAATAATTAATACCTTTACCATCTACTTTCCATGGGTTTATTTTAGAGGCAACAAAAAAATTCAACTTAAGATAATTAGGTGAAGGGAAATTCCATTCAATCAAGCTTATATCAATATTATTCCTTTCATTAATTATCCCTTTTATTTTCTAAGAGATATAAATTCAAATATATTCTAAATTCACTCTCCAAGAATTTATAATATTTTATTTTATTCATTATCATATAAAACTTTTCTAAATTTGCTTGTGAAATCCTAGATTTTACTCTATTGTTATTAAACTTAATATTTTCAAAAGTTATTAAATTTATTTCAAACCAAAGTCCCACTATCATTCCCTTATTTCTCTCTAAAAATAGTCATGACACAACTAGAAACACAAACAACCAATCATATACACATAAACAAATACATGAATTCATATTAATCATAATACACATGCATTCTCTACCACTATCACCATTCCATAATCAAGTAGATTCCACTGATTAAGAGGTCAAAATAACTATTCATTTATCCAAATGCTACCAAAACCATTCAATATCTTAAACTGGATATTACTATGTTATGATGTTTAGGCAACCATCAATTTAAACCTAGGTCATAGATGATGTATTCAACATCTATATGGCTACTTTAGTGGGCTCCAAAGCCATACTAACTTCTCTTCAAGTTCTCAGGGACCTTTATTACCACATGTAATCCTCTTTATTACCTACTTATCTGAAAAACATTCATGTTTGCACCTATAACCCTAGGACTATGGACCATTGAGATGATTCCACATGGAAACATCCCACTATCCTGCTATCTTCGAAGTTTTTCCCTCTATATGAACTTATTTAGGAATATGGACCATTGATATGATGCCACATGGAAACATCCAATAACTTATTATCCCGTATATAATATCCCTATATAGTGATCTCTACTATCATGAATCACTGTGATAAATGGTAATTTATTTAAAACTAGGTCATAACTAATGTAGTAATCTTTGGTGCAAACTAGTGAATGGGTTTAATAGTTATTGGATGAGTAAATCATGATTTTGACCTATTAATTAGTGGCACAAACTTGAATATGGAATGGTGGTAGTGGAAAGGATTTAATGTGTGTCATGGTTAACATGAATTATTATATTTTATTATGTGTATGTGATTAGTTTTTTATGTTTTTGCTTGTGTCATGCCTATTTTTATGGGAAAAATGGGCATGACACACACAAAAACATGTGGTAGTGACAAATTTCAAAGAGTATATTGGAGAGTTTTAATGATTTCATGATTATTTCATGGTGGTTTCTAGGTGTGTGAATAAATATCCTTGATATTCTAAGTGACAATCACAAAGTTTTCAATGTGCTTGTCCTAATATGCTTAAAGAAGGCTTGGTTGATATTCAAATTTTGTATGATTAGAGATGTTTAGGAATGAGTATGGTAATTTTAGTATGTTAAATAGGTCACTAAGATGTTTTATATGATTTTTTTTCATGTGGAAATTTTATTTGTTTGATCATTGTTGTCATCTAGACATTTTGGGTCTAGTGACATAAAATCTGAGTAGGTAGTTGGATGATGTCACTATTGCCACATGTGGATGAGTCAATGGAAGTTAATCATATGGGATTGTTTAGTTTTATTCCTATTTTATTTTCACAAAATTTTATATCATTTTCAAAATAAAATAAAAATATATTCAAGTGCAAATTTGGGCTCTCAAGCAGTTTGACGGTGTTTTCCCATACTTAGCCAAATTTGCATGAGTAAGAAAGAGCAAAGTAAGTAGTTTGGTGATGGAATATCTCAAAAATGTGGATGTTTTAGGATAATTTTATAATATAATTCTTTTTATTTTTTTTATTAATTTATTTTCACTAAATTTAAAATCATTCACTTAAGCGCGTCAAAAGATATGCATGTGTAAAGTTAGCTTTCTAGGCAATTCTTGACATTGTTGACTCTGTAGTAGAAAAATCTAAGTGAGAAGATTAATGAAATTATATCTTGAATGTGTGAATGTTTTAGAAAAATTATAATATATTTTTGTATTATCCTATGTGATGATATCATATGGTCCAAACTTGAGAAGATACAAGTGAGCGAAGCAAAAGATATGACAGTGCAAAGTGGCCTTCCAAGCAGATAAGCAAGGTTCCCATACATAGTCAAATTTGCACAAGGTAAATTTAAAGTAACATAAATAGAGTGAATTTAATATAATATTTCATTATTTTTAGATATGGTTCCAATTGTTTGATTCTTAGCATTGAGTAGAGATAAAGATTGATCTTCTTCACAGGATCAATGGTTCATGGGAGTTTGTAGATCTAGACCTATAATGCACAGTAAGTCAAATGGGTCAAAGTGTTTTATGATTAAAATAAGTAAAAATTGAGTTAATTAAAAAAGTATAAATATAAAATTTTAATTACAAGATGTTTGAAATCATTGAGATGAGGACAAGTGTTTGATGTTTAACATCAAGTAGAGATAAAGACCGAGCTACCGATTAAAGATCGATGGAGCATTTAAGTCAAGTAGTCAAGATGAAGATATAATGATGAGAAATTAAAGGTAAAGGTTGAGTTTCTTATAATAATATTTACTATGCATGATTTATCTGAGTATTGAGGACATGAGATGCGAGCATAGTGTTTGAAGTTTAACTGTGACTATTTGCATTTGACTATTTGAATTTGAAAAAGAAAGACCAATGTCTAGTTTTTGGGCCATATATTTTAATATAGATAGAATTTTCTCATGGTGTAAAAATAAATTTTGTATATAACTCTAATATACATCAAGAAATATAAATTTTAATGTTTTAAAATGTGTATGATTAAAGTTATGATTGTTTAAAGTCGACTATGTTTTTAGATATGTTCTGCAAGTTATCATGAGAAGATTATTTGAGTTCATTTTGATATTGTTTCGATATATCTTGATGAATTGAATATTGATTATATTTTTATAATCAATTAGGATGATCTATTTTCATTATAAATTATTGAACAATAATATATAGTATGAACAAAGATGTATAAGTTGACTATGTTTGTTGAATGCACTAGTAGTTTGAGTGACCATCTTGCAAAGGTAAGTTGAAGGTGTTCTGGGTAGATTTGAAGATGAAAATGAGAATGGAGATGTTATATAAGTATATAAGGATTATGATAAGGAATTTATTTTTATTATATACCTTTGATTAGATATAAAAAGTCAAAATAGTTTGACTATATATGACTATATTGAGTGGTCATTTTGTGTATATTCTTTTGAGTGCTTACACCATGTGTTTATGTGTCTAAAGAACCTGGATGTATATTTGAGATATTAAAGATTTAACCCATGTGATATAATAATATGGATATGTGAAATGTTTTAGTAATTGGTTTATAATTTTGAGACTATGTTTTTTGTGTATGAAGACCTAAAGAGCTAGGAGACATAATTGGTAGGTCCAAATGTGGAATTAGTGTTCTAATTGTCATGGAACCATGTAGGAGTGAGAAATAGGATATTGAATATATGTATTATATGTTTTAATTATTTATAAAGGATTAAGGTGGTCTAAGTAGTCTCACATGTAGCATGTGAGTATTAAGGCCTAATGGTTTTGGGTCTCACCAAGACCTAATTTTTGGTTTGGGGGTATGCATCAATGGCCAACCTATGGAGTATGTGGTTCTTACATTTAACATGTATGAGGACATATTTCAAATGTGGAATAAGTTTTTTAAGCATATTGGCTGACCAAGATGGGTTATACAAAGAACATGGTATAAATGCAAGGCATATTTGGCTTGTTTGTTCTATTTGTGTGAATGTAGAGATAGGTGAAGGAAAGAAACTTTGAAAGAGAAGGTACAAGTTAGTGAAGACCAATAGAGAGTGAAGAGGATTAGACATTCTTTTCTGATCAAGGTGATGAAGGTGATCACATATTTCATTAGACCTAATAAGCCTAAGAGAGGAAGAATGAGTGAGTATGCTTAAGATATTATTTGTAAGAGTGTGTATGGTGAGCAACAAAAAGGTGAAGGCTATGTGTGCCCAGTGGATGGGTTTAGGGGAATAATAGGTTTATTATGGTGTATATGACATATAATTCATATTTTTTATGTCATAACAATGATATTATAGGTTTGAAGATTGAGTTTGAGTGAAGATTTGAAGAGTGGTGTTAGTTGGCATCTATAATGTGTCCTAATTGATATTTGTGTGTTGGTTAAAGTATGTAATGTGATTTGGATAAAAGGGAGTGATAGATGAATTATTGAAGGTGAAGAGTGATAATCATAGGTACATCATTAGGTGTTGAAGACATCAGTTCAAAGGTAGAGGTGTTCATAGGTGTTGTTGTGGCAGCTCAACATCTATGGGGTTATAGCCTCCTTGTAAGTTGAAACTTGATGGAAGATTAGTTATTTTAGAAGATAAATTAGATAGGTGTAGTAGCTCATTATGAGATTTTAGTCTCACTAAAATAAGGTATGGTAGTTCGTTGATCAATTATAGCTGGTCTAAATTAGATGTTGTCATTATAAGATAGTAGTCCATCTTTCAGGGTTCAGTGGATTTTATTCCCAAAGAGGGTTTCCCATGTAGATGTTATGTTAATGTTATATATGCTATTGTTCATTATTTTTATGTATGTGCTTTAATTATTATGTTGATAGATAAATTTGATGAATTATGGAATGGTTTTGGAATTGAATGTGCATTATTGTAAACTAATTCACCCCCCTCTAAGTAGCTACTTTCAATAATTTGTATCAAAGCAAGTCTTTTGGAGGAATACTAAAAACTTGAAGGTGATTATAAGTAGGTAAAAATAAGGATAAGTAGTTGAAGAAAGAGAATCAACATTGGAAGGTCATTATTAAAGCACTTGAAGAACATATATATACTTGGAAGAAATATGCCAAAGAGGATGAGAATGTTATCAATGATCTCAAGATTTAGATAGGAAATGACAAGACAAGTTTAGGTTCAAAATAAAAGGGCATAATATTTGACAAAAAAACTTGCCATAATAGTAGAGAAGATGATAGTGAGGAAGAAGAAGTTGATCTAGAAGTTGAGCTCATGAGTGCACTTGGTGAACTAAAGGAGCAAAAGAAGAAGAATCATAAAATGAGGAATATGATCAAAGGTATTAAAGTACAAGTTAGTTCTCTTGAGGGAAGTTTGTTAGGCATGTCCAAGAAAGAAGACAAGAAGTATAAAGAATAGATCACATATATAGAAGTGAAATAATATAAATTGAAAGATATGGCAAACAAGGCAAAAGAGGATGAAGAGGAGATTAGTATTCTTGAGGATTAGTTAAAGACTACAAATGTAAATCTCAAAGCAAGATAATATGAGTACACTCAACTAGAGATTGAGATGGCATCCTTGAAGAGACAACATGCGATTATTATAGTCAAGTTGGATAAAATTGAAAAGAAGCATGAGAAGCCTAAGTATGCCAAGGAGAATTAAATATTTTAAATCAATGCGAAAGGGTCTACTAGACAACCAAATTCTTCAGGGTATGATAGTTCATTCCATGGTTATTGTTATACATGTAAAAAGTATGGTCATAGAGCTAAGGAATGTGGAAAGAAATTAGTTAAGAATGAGTTCTCATGGATTCTTAGAAGAATAAGAAATTGCTCTTGGATAAATCATATCTTATATCAGTTAATAGGTATGATAAATTATATTATTTATAATAAAGTAGGAAATATTGCCAAAGTCTACAAGAATAGTTTGAAGATGAACTCATGTTTTGACAAGAAGAAAGATGCTCCTAAAAGTCACTAAATGGTATTAAGACCAAAGAGTATATAGGATAATCATGATCAAGGTGAACTACCTACTACAACAGAAAAGGAATAAAATATGAAGATATAGAATTTGTCTTGTGTCTATATAGAAAAAGAAGATCACAATCATCATCAAACAAAAGGTATGAATGATCTTGTTTGTTTCAATTGTCATAAAATTGGTCACATTACTAGGTATTGCAAGAATAAGTTGAATGAGTTGCCAAATAAAAATAAGGTGTATATATTTCCTAGTTTGAAAGGAAGAGATCACAAATGAGTATGGAAACCTAATCCTATTAGAAGAGATCAAACTAAGACCAAAGATGGTTTATTTGCCACAATATACATGAAGGGAAGTCAAGATTTTTTATTAAAATCTTTTATTGACAAATCTAAAGAAAAAAATGAAGTAAAGGATTAATTTAAAGTCAATTAGTATTGCAATTAAAATGAGATTATGGATATATGGGACTCTCTATAGTTTTGGGACTTTTGGTCTCTCTATGTAAAAGGGGTGTCCCTCTCTAAGCTTCAAGAAGACACTTTATAGAAAGAGGAAGAATCATGGATGTTGGTTGGGTATTTATTAATGTTCCAAGACCAAGAAGGTCATGATAATATGTGCTGGTAGTGTGTAATGGTTATATCCAGATGTACAAGAAGTTTTAGAGGTGGATGTTGACCAGAAGGAGGTTTGTTGACCCTATTTGTTTTGGGATTATAGGTTTTTGGGATCTATTAAAATAGTGGTTCTCTTGTGAATTAAAGTCTTAAATTTTTTTATTAGTTCGAATGGTCCAAATTGGTTGTCAAATCATTATTCATAAAGATCTTAAGGTTTATGTATTTCAATTTATTTATGTTTTTGTCAAGATGGAGGCTTAATTGGCTAATAGGTTTGTGAAGGAAGTATGTTCTATAGGATGATATAGGTTATTAAAATTTGTTTGCTTGAGGGGGAAATATGAGAGCTATCCATATATGTGATTTAAAGTCTTGAATAAATATCTAATAAATGTTGTGGGATCTACAAGTTCCAAGTAGGGCTACAAGGAGTCTAGATAGCCTAGTAATGAAGATGTGATGTTTTTACTTAATTTATCCAAAAAATAAAGGAATGAGTCTTTCAAGGAGATTTATCAAGTTGGTTGAGAGAATGTGTCATATTTGGTGAGTTTCATGAAGTTATTTTGGTCGCTCTTGTGATAAATTGAGATATAATGATAGTAAGTCTATGGTGATTCTTCATGGTGTATGAAGATCTGAAGAAGCTCAAGATATACAATGGGTCATATATCTTAGGTTAAGGCCATATAAAATATTTATTAGTTACTTCCATCATATTTGATTACTTTTATGTGTTTTTTTCTTAATTGGTTGTAGTGCTTGGTTTAAGAAAGTGTTGGCATGGAACAAGAGGAAATTGTCAAGGAAAGAAGAGGTAGGCTCAAGGTAAGGGGTATTTTGTATCATATTTATAATTTTTTACAATCCTATTTTTCATATTTTTAGGTCCTTAAGATTATTTTGTGACCACTTTGTCATTGTATCAAATGGGGAGAAAGTTACTATTATGAGAGTACTTGAAGAGAAAGAAGTAAGGTGAGTTGTATATTGCTTTATGATGGTTGTTGACATCAATGAAAAAGAGGGAGAGTTTTGGAGAGTTTTAAATGATTTAATGATGATATAATGAAGGTTTACAAGTGAGTGGATGAAAATCCTTGATAGTCTAAGTGACAATGACAAAGTGTGTAATGCGTTTGTTCTAATATGCTTGAAGAAGCCTTGGTAGATCTTCAGAGATTGCATGATTAGATATGTTTAGGGATGAGTATGGAAATTTTAAGATGTTCAATAGGTCACTAAGATGTTTTATATGCTTTTATTACTTTTTCTCATTTGTGTATTTCATTTGGTTGATCATTGTTGTCATCTAGACATTTTGGATCTAGTGGCAAAAAATTTGAGTAGGCAGTTTCATGATGTCACCATTACCACATGTGGATGAGTCAAGAGGAGTTGACCATATGGGTTTATTAAGTTTTGTACCTATTTTATTTATCATAAATTTAATATTATGCACTTAATTATGACAAAATATATTCAAGTGAAAAGTTGGGCTTTTAAATAGTTTGATAGTGTTTTCCCATACTTAGCCAAATTTACATGAGGAAAGAAAGAGTCGAGTAAGTAGTTTGGTGATGGAATATCTCACATGTGTGGATGTTTCATGATAATTTTATCATATGGGGTTTTAAAATTATGTTCATAGTTAATTTACACTAAATTTTAGATCATGCACTAAATAACATCAAAAGATATGCATGTGCAATGTTGGCCTTCCTGGTAATTCTTGTCATTGTTGGCTCTATGGCAAAAAAATATGAGTATTCAAATTTTAACTATGATCATTTGCATTTGAATATTTGATTTTGTAAAGGAAAGATTAATGTCTAGTTTTTGGGCCATATCTTTCGATCTAGATAAAATTTGGTCATACTATAAAAAGAGAACCTGTAGAGGACTCTTAGTTTAATCTATAAATATAAATTTTATGTTGTGAAATTATTTATATTCAAAGTTATAAAGCTTCAAATATGATTTTTTTATATATGTTCTACAAGTTAACCTGAGAAGATAGTTTGATCTTTTTTTGACATTATTTGGATATATATTGATGAATTGTCTATTGAGGAATGTTTTATAATAAATTAGGATCATATATGTTCATTATTTAGGTTTTAACACTCATATGTAGTATGAAAAATGATGTATAATTTGATTGTGTTTTTTGAATGCACTAGCAATTTGGGTGACCATCTTGCAAAGGTAAGTTGAACTTGTTATGAGAAAAGTTGAAGAAGAAAATGATTATGGAGATGTTATATAAATATCTAAGTATTATGAAAATTAATTCTTTTCATGATAAATTTTTATCAGATATGGAAATTCAAAATAGTTTGATTATATTTTGACTATATATGATCAGTCTCAGTGGTCATTTTGTGTATTTTTTCTGAGTACTTAAAACATGTGTTGATGTGTATAAATAACACAGAGGTATAGTTGAGATACTAAAGGGTTAACCCATATGATCTAATCATATGTATATGTGAAATATTTGATTATTTGGTTTAGAAGTTTGAGACTATGTTTTCTATGTATGAAGACCTGAAGAGTTTTTGAGACCTAATTGGTAGGTCCAGGTGTGGAGTTGGTGTTATAGTTGGCATGGACCCATGTAGGAGTGATAAATGGGATATTAGAGATATGTTATAATCATTGATAAATGATTAAGTTTGTCAAATTATTCTCACATGTAATGTGTGAGTGTGAAGGCTTAATGGTTTTAGGTCTCACTAAAACCTAATGGTGGTTTGGGGGTAATGAGGCATTGGCCAGCCTACGGAGTATGTGGTTATTACATGTAACATGTATGATGACCTTTATAAAATGTGTAATGAGTGTGGTAATAATATTATCTAACTAATATGGGTTATAAGAAGAGAATGGTATAAGTATAAGGCCTATTTAGCCTATTTATTTTTGTTGTGTGAATGTAGAGTGAAGTGAAGGAGAGAATATTTGAAAGAGAAGGTATAGGTCAATGAGGACCAAAAGAGAGAAAAAGGAATAAAAATTATTATCTGATCAAGGTGATGAAGGTTATCACATAGGTCATTATACCTAATTAACGTAGAAGAGGCAAAATGAGTGAGTATGTTCAAGAGGCTATTTGAGAGAGTGTATATGGTGAGTGAAGGCAAGCTGAAGGTTGTGTGTTCCCAATTATGGGGTTGAAGGATGAGTAGGTTTATGACGGTGTGTATGACCTATATTTCATATTTTTGGTGTCATAATATTTCTCTTGCACATTTGAAGATTGAGTGTGAGTGAAGAGTTGAAGAGTGGGGTTAGTTGGGATATGTAATGTGTCATAATTGATCTTTGTGTTTTGGTTTAAGAATGTAATGTGCATTGGATAATAGGGAGTGTTGGATGAAAGAGTGAATTTGAAGAGTGATAATTATATGTCCATATTTAGGTGTTGAAGAAATTAGTTTGAAGGTGAAGTTGTTCATAGTTGTTGTGGAAAATCAATATCTAGGGGGTTACAACCTCCTTGAAAGGTGAAACTTGTTAAAGGTCTAGTTATTGTGGAAGATCAACTAGATAGGTTTATTAACTCCTTATGGGATTGGATTCTTTCTAAAATAAGGGATGGTAGTTCTTTGATTAATTACAACTTGTCTAAATTAGATCTTATCATATAGGACTATAGTCCATCTTGCAGGGTTTATTGGGTTTTATTCCCAAAGATGGTTTCCCACATAAATGTTGTGTTGATGTGATGTATGATCTTGTTAATGATTTGGATGTATGTTCTTTCATTCTTATGTTACTAAATCAAGTTGATGAAAGATGGAATGGTTTTGATATTAAATGTACATTTTTGTATATTGATTCACCCCTCCTCTTTGTAGCTACTTTCAATAGAGTCCAAATTTGAGAATTAATAAAGGGATGTGCCATTTATAAACAATATCAAAGATAGAATTAGGCTAAACACAACATACCTAAAACTAGAAAGAATGGTGCTAAATGTACTCTAAGAATATGGACATACCACCAGTAAATGATAAATAGTTTCAATTTACATTGTATATAGAACACAAATGTTAGGTAGAATATATCATATTTTCATGATATTATATTAGGTAAGGATTTTATTTCGGAAAACTATCAATTAATATAATTTTAATATTAGAGTGATCTCTATATACCAAACTTGAGATCAAGAAGATCCATCAAATATACAATTTTGTAATATTTAATAACTTGAACTCACATTGTAAATGTTAACTCTCCAAACTACACCATTAGGATAAGATGGTTTAAAACTCCATGAGTTTTGCATAATATAGTATTAGTCCAAAGGTTATGGGTTGCCTATAAGAAGACTAAACTTCTAGTTTAAGGGGATAGATCCCTTGGTGCATGAATTGAGTCCAATTCCTAAGACTAATAAATTGTTAGGGTGAGAAGGGAGAGAGAAACATGAAATGAAATATAAATCTAAGATAGGTGATGAACCAATGTTGACTTATCCACTCTAACCAATCCTTGATCAACACTTTGTGAACCAAGCAATGACTAGTGAATGAAACAAGTTTTCCAATGGTATTTTAACATAAATAATTCATGTGAAGGATATCATGGATGTTTATAACTTGAAGGTAATGGATAAGATGTCTGTTCATGGCACTATTAACCAATTTACACTTCAAGACACAGTCATTGACACTTGACACATTACATGACCTAAATAGAATAATATCCTAACAACTAGATGAGGGTAAGGACTTGGAAAGGAAAATAAAAATTCACAACTTATAAAAATAAAAAAACACATAATACACTAAGATATCAAGTAAATATAAAAGTAGTCCTCATTTATTAATTCAAAATGGTTTACAAATATAATTTGGGTAGAATTTCATCATACCCAACTGAGGGATGAATACAATAGCATTAGAGTCTCAATTTATAGAATAGGACTAGATAAATTAAAGGAAAAATGTCATGGATAAGGCATGGAAAGGTCATGAATGATCCTCATCCACTCCATAATCAATTACAATCATTGACAACAACTCCATGCTCCCTCCATGCATTGCCTTCCTGGTTGGTGGTCTTTAATGAACATTTTTAGGCATTTAAGTGAAATAGTGGAGGATAATTTAATATTATTTTACATTATTAATAGCATATGAATACCAATCCTATTGAACTCCCTCTAATTTTCATAGTTACAAATCATCAAAGTGGTCTAATTAGGTTCCTCCATAAAGCATATAGTAGCCACCTCCTTCTTGCATGCTAATATGACTTGGAAAACTTCCTCATCCTTCAAAATGGATATAAAATAAGATTAATCACATATATGAAGTATTTAAAATATTTTAATGACATGAAATAACTTCCCTGATAACCCTCTATACCAATAGTCATCCTTCCTTGTTGACAGTATAGCCCTATAAGGCAATTACACCTAATGACTTCATGTTAACTATTTAGATGAACATGAGACCTAAATAGAATATTAATAATAGGTGCATAATCATGTTAAAATTCTATAAAATTATATTATACCATGAATTGTGGCTTTTTAATGGTGCACACTTACAATTATTATTCACCCAGGTGACTAGGTCACCCTTTATAAGCATTTCTAGATTACCCTTTTAGTGCAGACCTATAGGATCTTTTCCAAAAATAATTATGATCTTTTTTATAATTTTAATATGTTAAATATAACTCACACTACCTTATTCCATTATATTCAACTTCTCATGTCACTATGCACCATCAAAATATCATTCAACCTCATAAAAATAATGTCTCTAGGAGGTTCATACAACTGTCTATACAAACCAATGAGATGGATGGGATCCCATTAGAGTGAACTATGAGATCCAAGTGTCTAACAAGACATTATAATGAATTTATATGTAGTATCTTGAATATTTTCTCCATCAGGTCACTATTAGAGTTTTACGGAGGTTTGAGGGGGTTTACGTTCTTAACAATGGTTCATAAAGGTTAATCCCCTAACATATGAACCAATGCCACTAATTAATTATAGATAAGGCCCCTTAACTTTACCAAAGTTTTTATAACCTGATACAACTCTTATGTATAGTTATGAGATCATACATTTATACCTTAGGTGATAATTATGGATTTAGTGTACTCTCTAGGCATTTTTATACCAAAGTGACCAACTCTAATTTTTCCTCTACAAACCACTATTTCTTACACATTTAAAAATCCTTCAAAAACATATCCATGATGGTTTGAGGTGTTATATATCTCCTTTTTGTCCTTTATTTTAGTATTTGGGTAGTCATGCTTTAAGAAGGGTGATAGACCAATAGGCCTAATTGTAGAGTTCTTATATCTTGACTCCAAACTAGAGTTATGAGGCACTTGGTCACCCTTAATATCATGAAATCCACCATTTAGGGACTATATATCACCAATTTTGGATTGATTAAGACACTTCTTATTTGTGTATAATGTTGATGCTGGAAAGTGCACCCCCTCTCCCTGCAACATGGAAACTCCTCTCTCGCATGTGGGACAGCGAAGTAGGAAAGGAGAGTCTCTAGGTATGGGCTAGTTCCTTCTGATGTATCTTGTTTGTTTTAGGCAGTGCAAAAATATAGATATATCAATATATTGGGGGGGGATGAAAAGGGAGAAAAAAATGCATGAAAACAAATAGCCTACTCTAAAAGAGGTGATACACCAAAATAAAGGTTGATCTTTCACATCCACTCTCAGGATCAGACAAAAATATACATACACTCAGATTTTGTAGAAAAGACCAGATCTCTGGGATGACAGGGAGGTTCTTATGGAAAGCACAAGAAATAGGGACTCACCAAGGTGCTGGGAAATACACACTATAAGTGACCTCTCCTGTTATATACCTCCAAAATAGAACTCTAACCCTAGCAGCAGCAGACAATGGCACTTTGTAGATCACAGGTTTGCTAGTGTTGAACTTGTGAGAGCATCAAGGGACGATGACTGGACATAGACCAACATTCAAGGCATACTCTGCACAATCCATCCAAACAGAGGTAAAGACTATCTTTTATTGATTCAGGTGGAAAATTTGTAGAGCTATGCTCTTTACAAAATTGGAGAAGATTTTTATAAAATGACCAAGTCTGTGTATTTATATGGGAAGAGCCAAGAGGAGTCTCATTGGCCCTTTTGCTTGCAAGTGGCAGCCTTAATCTTCATTAGGAAGAGAGAAAACACTATTGATGACATCACAAGTCTATTGGGACCATGTTTGCTTCCTTGTTTTGTGTGTTGGTCTACTCCTCTAGCAGCTGGGCGGGTCTTTTTCGGTGTTCTGTGGGTGTTTTTTGCCACCTACTATTGTGGGTGGCAAATTTGCCACCTGCTGTCATGGACTTTTATACCGATGTCAGTTGACTTTGCTACTGAGTGCAATAGTTCTACTGATGTCGACTGAGTGTCAGCCATGGACGGTAGTTTCGGCCTCTGCTATCGTGGTCAGGCTCCATGTATTCACCATTGGGGGTAGGCTTTTTTCATTCTGTCACCATGGGTGGGCTTTTTTCATTCACTACTGGGGGTGGGTTTTTGTATTTTACCACTGTGGGTGGCTCTTCCACCATCCACTACCATGGGTGGCCATTTGACGTTCACCACCTGTGGGTGGCCCTTTGGCTGTCTACCACCGTGGGCGGCCCTTCTGTAGTCCACTACAGTGAGCGGCCATGTTGGTCATCAAACTGGTGACTCACAACATAAGCGTGCCTGTTATGCTTAGGACCTACTTGTCTTTGAATATCCATTGGGCACGGAGTCAAATGGTAACTTTGAAGAGAGTTCACAATAGCCTTCAAGATCCCAGAATCAAATACATAGAATTTACCCCCAAACGAAGGGAAACACACAAGGCTAAAAATAACTAACTGTGCAAACTGCACTTAGGGAAAATAGGAAAGAAAACAAGGGAAACTATGTACAACCAAACCAAAACTTAGTGACAATGCTTCAGATGTATCCCATTGAATGGGATACGCAATTCTTCACCATCTAACCTAGAGAGTTGGAATGCATTATACTACTTTCACTGAGTAATCATGTAAGGACCGCTCTAGAGGGCATCAAATTTTGCATGTTTTCTGGGCTTAGCCCTATCTTCATCCCATTTTAAGACAATGTCTCCTTTAGCGAAGTGTTTTGATGAAGATTTCTTGTTGAAATGTCTTTTCACGTGCTATTGGCAACTGATCATAGAGACCATGGCCTGATTCCTTACCTCTTAGAGCTCCATTAGTTCACACAATCTGACCTCCATGCTACTTCCATCTTCTAATTGCAGCTGATGAGCGAGGTCCAGTGCTAGCAATTCAAGTGAGATGGGAAGCCTTACTTCCCTTCCATACACAAGCGTATATGGATAATTTCTGGTTACTCTCTTTAGAGTGATTTGATCGGCCCATAGAGCTATCTTAAGCTTGGCATGCCAAGTTCTCTGATTTTCCTCCATGGTTTTCTTTATAATTATGATCTAATTTTTGTTAGTGGACTCAGCCATCCCATTCCCCTGTGGGTAGTAATTTGATGAAGTGCTAAGGTATATACCATACCTTAGCACCCATTCACTAGTTTTGGTTCCCAGAAAATCCAACGCGTTGTTTGAAATTATAGTGGTTGAGACCCCAAAACGTGTCAATAAGTCCTCATAGAAATCCAAGACTACGCTTTCATTCACTTCTTTCAAAGCAATGGCTTCCACCCACCTGGTGAAATAATTCATAGTAGTTAAGACCCACTTGTGTCTAGTACTAGAGGGAGGATTGATCATCCCTATGAAATCCAGGCCCCATTGTATGAATGGTTGTTCAACTTGAACGGGCTGTAGGGGCATGGCAGCCAATCACTACTTTCTATCAAAGAGTGCACACTTCTGGCACTTCCTTACCCAGGCATGGGTATCCTTGAAGAGAGTGGGCTAGAAATAGCTAACTCTCATTATTTTTGCTGATGTGGTCTTAGGGGTGAAATGGCCACCTACTGACCCATCGTGAAACTTAGACAATACCTTGTCAGCCTGATTAGGGTTAATGCATCTCAGGAGAACCCTGGAGAGATCCTTCCTAAATAATACTCCATGAATCAAAACATAAGGAAGGGAGTAAAGTTTAAAATACCTTCTTCTAGCCCTATCGAGACCCTATGGACATTCGCCCGTAAGAAGGAAATGTCTCATGTCCATCATCCAATCTCTTATGATAGCTGGTTCTTCTGCAGTGGCTGCATCATGGATCAGCAAGCTGTCTTCACCCTTTTGTCTCACATCTGCAGCTAGCTATTCACACAAGCCCCTTCCTCTCACCAACTTGGTGATTTTGATATCTATGTCATACTCCATCACTTTGGTGATCCATCTTCCTCTTTTCTCATTTAGGTCTCGATTGGTCAAGAAATCCTTGATGCCAGGATGTGGAACCATGAGATGGATCCTGCTATTTGACAACATATATCTGAATTTCTTCAAGCTGTGCACTACTGCTAGGACTTGCTTCTCTATGTAGGTGTACCTAATTTTTAAGTCCTCTAACCCTTGGCTAAAGATGGTGAGTGGTTGCTCGAAGTCATCACTATTTGTTTAGGTAAGCATAGTAGATATTACTTCTCTATTGCTGAAGGTATAGAGATTGAGGTCTTTATTGAAGTTAGGGTTGATTAGAGCAGGAGCCTAGGTCAAAGCTTGTTTGATAGCTTCAAAGATATCTTTTCTTGGCGTTTTCCACTTGAATTCTTCACCCTTCTTTAGCATAGAGGTTAGGGGTTTAACTATTTCAGCAAAGTTTAGAATGAACCTCCGAATGAAATTTATCTGGCCAAAGAAACTCTATAGGCCTTTCTTGTGCTTTGGTAGGGACATCTCCAAGATGGAGCAGACTCTCTTGAGGTCAATAGACAAGCCTTCCTTAGACACAATGTGGCCAAGAAGTTTCCCCTCATGAATAGCAAATACACATTTCTTTGGATTTAGGGAGTGCCAAATTCCCTGCACCTCTCAAAAATCTGCCTGAGGTGCTCCATGTGCTATCCCACCTCCTTGGAGAAAACCATTATATCATCAAGGTACACCATCATGTTCTTATTTATCAAACCACTGAAAGCCATGTCCATGGCTCGCTAGAAGGTAGCACTATCATTCGATAGCCCAAAAGGCATCTTTTGGTAGGTGAACGTTCCCCATTTAGTGGTGAAGGCTATTTTGTATTGGTCACAACCTTGCACTAGAATCTGATTATATCCTGAATAACCATCTAGGAGGGAGAAATGTTTGGAACTAGTTACCTTTTGGAGGATCTGCTCCATGTTGGGGAGGGGATAATGATCCTTTAAAGAGACTTTATTAAGGTCTCTAAAGTCAACACACAACCTGATCTCCCCATTTTTCTTTCTAACTGAAACCAAATTGGCCAACCATGAGGAATGTTTGATCAGAAATATAATGCCGGACTCAATCAACTTGACAAATTCTTTTGGCATAAGGAGCTCGATCATCAGATTAACAGGCCTCTACTTTTGTGTGACTAGTTTTGTGCCTTCATCTAATTCAATTTTGTACTAGGTGAGTCTTGGATTAAAGCCTTTCAAGTCACTATAGTTCCAGGTGAAGATGTTAGTGAACTCCTAACACAACAGAATGAAAGCTTGCCTTTCTTGAAATGTGCAGACCTTACCAAGCGCCATCAACTTGTCCTTGAAGATTTCAACTTTTTCATAATTCTCCTCTTTGGTAGTGATGCATGCTTTTTCATCTCTTAGTTGGTCATCTCCATTGAAAATACTTTCAAGTGTGACCAGACCCTTAGGGAGTTTATTGTTCTTTAATTGAACAATCTGATTTCCCTATTGTTGTTGTAATTTCACTTGATTATGGACCACGAACTTAGCTTCTTCCTACAAGAAGAGAGCTATTTTCTAGTCACTTTCGAAGACCTACCAATTTGTAACATTGTCTGGAATTGAAGGCCAAACCACCACTTTTAAATGGTGTGAACCACAATCCCTACTTATTTCTTTTGAAACATCAAATCGAGCACCAACAATTGCTAGCCTGTCAGCCTGCTTATTCTGTTCCCTGGGAATTGAGGTAATGTTAAGAGCAAGGAAATCCTCCATCAAGTCCCAGACTCTGTGCTTGTAAGACTTCAGTAAGGAGTTCTTGGTCAGGTTTAGGCCTCTTATTTGGTTCACAACTGTTTCACTTTCCCCCAGGATTTGCAACTTCCTGATCCCTCTTTTTCTTGCCCACTCAAGTCCATGAATCAAAGACTCATATTTTGAAACATTACAAGTGCAAGAGAATTGGAAATGAAAATCTAAAAAGTACCTTTCTTTAGAAGGGGAAACTAACATTGCCCCACCACCAGCACCTAGTTTACTTCTAGAACCGTCAAAGTATAGCTGCCATAGGCCAAGGTCTTCCTTGTTCTCCTTCATTATATTGTGCATGACGATGCCTTCTTCATGTAAGCAATAGATGCCAAGGTCTGCCTCCTCAATAAACTTATAAGGGTCATGCTCGAAGTTATTTCTTCCCCACTCATCCAAGAGTAGATCTGTGACTCCTTCAAGAGCAAAAGATGAAGATTTGTCCATCTGAGACTCTTCTAGATTGATGATAGTGTAACTGACATTCGCTGCCTTAGGTGAATAGGGCTCTAGGTGGTCCTTGTAGAGTGGCTCAAATTTTATTTTCACTTTGGTCCCATACTTAGTTCTAAAAACTAGATATGACCAGTTCACTACTAGATAACCACCTATCTTGGACGTAAAGTCCCTTGACAAATAGATTGCAAAATATGGAGGAACGTCTGCTACCACTATATCATGGGGGATTGAGAATGTTAGGGAGGCATGCAATGTTAAACTCAATCCTTTTAGGATTCTGACTGTGTTTGCATGTGTCCCATCTAGTTGCAAGACTCCTTTGTTCATTGCTTTGTACTTTAACCCCATCTTATTAGCAATGCACTTGGGCATCACTGAAGTGCTGGCCCCACTATTGATTATGCAATTATGTATTAAGAAATCCCCTATGATCAAAGATACATAAAAATGGGGAATCCTTTCTTCTTTCTTTACCTGATCTAAAGCAGAAGGCTGCCCATTCGCCATTAAGATGTTATTAGTGTCAGCTGCGACAGCCTGTCGATCTAGTTCATGTAATTCTTTCTTCAATACCTCCTTTTGTCTTGGAAGGGACAATGAACCCCATAGAGAAATGCTCACATGCAATTTCTTCATTTGATCAACTATATTAATTTGGGGGCTGATTCCCTTTGTGCTTTCCTTTGGGTTGATCTCGACTAGAGCTGTAGACTGAAGAGCTAGAGGTGTAGATGGTTGACTAGAAATTGGGGCCCTTTGAAATGGGTGTGGTGGAGGATTCATTACTATTGCCTGAGGGGAAGCCTGTGCTTCTCCAATCGCTCTTCTTTTAAATCTCGTGTTGGCTGCAACGCAATCAACTTGATTGTTTACAGTGCCCCTATGATTAATTGCATAGAGCTCACCCTCTTCGTGATTTATTAGGGTGGAATTTGGCTGAGTTTGATTGTTATTTATGTTGGGCTAAGCTGGAAACACAAAAAATTGGGAAAAATTAGCAACCTAATTATTTGAATTTTGAAATAAATTCACCATGTCATTCGTATGGACAGCTTGCTCTTGACTATATCCCATGGTTGAACAGCTAGGTTGCTCCTGTATAATGTTATTTTGAGTAGGCACCATGGCTTTAGATGACGAAGAGGGGCCTGAGTTATGATTTTGATAAGGCCTAGTCTGAGTGACCTAACCTTGTCCTTGATTATAGCCTTGAAAAGGGTTCCTAGGTGCTTGACCATAATGTTGATAACCTGGATTTAGCTTATTATTTTGGGCTTGTTGTCTTTTAAGAGCTACCAGTTCATTTGACATGTTTTGCGACAGGCTTTTTACCTCATGAAGTTCATTTGACAAAATAGCAACTGGCTTTTCAATGGTGGGTAGGGGAGCAATTGTGGGAACAATAGTTTGTATAGGGGGCAACATTTCTAGAAAAAGTGGCATGTTGGGCCTAGAAGCGATCTTTCCAGCTTATACCAAGCAATTTTTGGCTGCTATGGCAATGTCGTAAGCAGCTGGCAGTATGTGCCCTCCCATAGATTTGATCATAACAACAATATTGCTGTTCAATGCTTTTAAATAGTATAAGAAAGTGTAGCTAGGAGTTGGCCTTACTAGGATGGGAATTCTATCCCATGTCTTTTGAAAACACGTGTTGAAGTCCTACATGTACTCATGTAGAGCTCTCTTTATAGTTGTTAGTTGCTTAGCAAGAGAAAGGCCATCACTTTTTTCCCCAAAATGACCAGTAAAATGAGTGCCCAATTCATTCTAAGAATGTATAGAATTCACAGGCAAGGTTTTGTACCAATCAAGATCTTTCCCTTTTAGAGACAAGGCTCACAGTCTGATGGCAATGTTTTCTTCCATTAAATTGTGAATATTGCAAAGGTTGGCAATATTCTTGATATGCTCAACAACTATAATAGGTCCCACTCCATCAAAAGAGGGCACATTTTTTAGAGTTGTCCCTAGAATCAGATCATAGCATGGGAGGTTTAAAGGGCTCTCACCGTGGAAAGCTGTAAAAGGCAATGCCATGGCTAGAATGGGTTGTAACTATGGTTGAGCTAGGTTGGTGTTCCTAACAACAAGTCTAGGAGGATTTACTAGAAGATAAGGGCGAGTTCTTTCAAACCTGAGCCTTTTAGCAGAGTTTAACGATAGCTCAATGAATTCAAAAGGGACCCTTCTTGAAGCTGACCTTGTGGTAACCTTTGACATAGAATTTTGAGTCACTGGTCTTAAAATAAAGCACTGAGCTCTTACCAGTGGAGTTGCCAGATGCTGGATTTTTTTTTTTGAAAAACTGTAGCAGGGCCAACATCAATCTTGAAATACTACTGCATTAGAAACTAATAAAACTACAGTCCCACCGGGTGTGCCAAAAATGTTGACACTGGAAAGTGCACCCAGTTGGCAAGAAAATCGATTCCTGCCCTCTCCTCACAACATGGAAACTCCTCTCTCACCTGTGGGATGACGAAGCAAGAGAGGAGAGTCTCTAGGTATGGACTAGTTCCCTCTAATGTATCTTGTTTATTTCATGCAGTGCAAAAATATAGATATATCGATATACTGGGGGGCATGAAAAGGAAGAAGAAAATGCATGAAAACAAACAACCTACTCTAAAAGAGGTGATACACCAAAATAAAGGTTGATCTTTCACATCCACTCTCAGGATCAGACAAAAACATACATACACTCAGATTTGGCAAAAAAGATCAGGTCTCTGAGATGATAGGGAGGTTCTTATGGAAAGTACAAGAAATAGGGACTCACCAAGGTGCTAGGAAATACACACTGTAAGTGACCTCACCTATTCTATACCTCCTAAATAGAACACTACCCCTAGCAGCAGCAGACAGTAGCACTTTATAGATCACATGTTTACTGGTGTTGAACCTATGAGAGCATTAAGGGATGATGATTGGACACAAACCAACATTCAAGGCATACTCTGCACAATCCATCCAAATAGAGGTAAAAATTGTGTTTTATTGATTCAGGTGGAAAATTTGTAGAGCTGTGCTCTTTACAAAATTGGAGAAGATTTTTATAAAATGACTAAGTCTACATATTTATATGGGAAGAGCCAAGAGAAGTCTCATTGGCCTTTTTGCTTGCAAGTGGCAGCCTTAGTCTTCATTGGGAAGAGAGAAAACACTATTGATGACATCACAAGTCTGTTGGGACCATGCTTGCTTCTCATTTTGCATGCTGGTCTACTCCTCTGGCACTTGGGTGGGTCTTTTTCAGTGTTCTGTGGGTGTTTTTTGCCACCTGCTATTGTGGGCAGCAAATTTGCTACACACTGTCATGGACTTTTATGCTAACTTTACTGTCGAGCATGGCAGTTCTGCCGACATCGGCTGAGTGTTAGCCATGGGCAATAGTTTCAACCTCCACTGCCATGGGTGGGCTCCATGTATTCACCATCGGGGGTGGGCTTTTTTCATTCTACCACCGTAGGCAGGCTTTTTTCATTCACCACTGGGGGTGGGTTTTTGCATTTTACCATCGTGGGCAGCTCTTCTGCCATTCGCTATCATGGGTGACTATTCATTGTTCTCTATCTATGGGTGGCCCTTTGGCTATCTACCGCCGTGGGTGGCCCTTTTGCCATCCACTACCGCGAGCGGCCGTTTTGGTCGTCATATACATAGTCCCCTAAGTAGGAACCTAAGCATGTCTATAGGTGACTATTAGACATGGATACCCATGTAGGTGGTCATTATGTAACTCTTTGAGACCTCTTTATCCCTCTTCCTCCTAAAAAACTTGTATAATATGCAAACCCCTTTCAATATATTACATATATACTTGGAACAATTCTTCTAAGCTTGATCCATATAATGTATACCTTATACTTGCTATCCATTAGACCATGTAGGTGCCTATGTGATCTAGGGAGACCATTAATACTATTTCATGGCCCAACTACCTCATTTGGAAGCATTTGTGGGTGAAATTTTCTTATTGATTATTAATAAGGGTTTAAAGAGGGTTTTGGTGGTGTAACATCTTAATGATGGTTCATAGGATACAATCCTAAAGACCAAAACCTTTTTCCATGGATGTCTAGATCATAGACCCATTCAAATATCTTGAATAACTCCTGGTCCCATGTAGATTACATGGTGAGTACCAAAGGAAAGCTAGTGGCCTTTGACCTCCTTGATAGTAATTATGTACAAGTTATAGTGTTAAGTATTATTCACTTAGATGGAATCCTTACTACAACTCTTTTTTTCATGGTTCTTAATTGCATATGCATCCCCAACTCCCCCTAAGAGCATTGGGCTTGAGTCATCATTCCATATAGGATATGAGTCTTTTAGTTGGCAACTCAAGATTGTAGATTATAGTAGTATAGCTTGAGAGGGGTGGGAAGACTAAAATGACCACTTATTTGCTTTATTTTGTCTAATCAACCTTATTTAGGACTATAATCATAAACATAAATCTTCTCATGGTCTTACTTCTACTTGGGGTTTTGGGTGTATCACATAGGTGAGGATGGGGTCTTGAGGGTTAAGGATGGCTTTACATCTTATATACTTATACTAAGTTTTAGACCCTTAATCCACATATAGGTGTGTTTGTGACACAAATTTAGCATTACCTCCTTTCTCCATCTAATTCCCACCCTTTACATTTGACATCATCTACCTAGACTACCACCTCTATCTCTCTCTCATGTAGACCTATTATAATCATCACTATTTAGTAAAAGTGCTTTAAATAGCTGGTGTTAGAGTGCTAAGTAGTCTCTTATTTCTCTCTAAAATGATATAATTAAGTGGATTAGGTGACATCTTCTCAATATTTGACCATAGCCTTTAGGGTTTAGCCTATAACTTTGAGTAGTTTTTTTTCTATTAAAGCTCATCTATATAGTCATGCATAAGTCTGTGTGTCTTGATTTTTTGAGCCAAATCAGTTATATTATTAGCTTGATCACACCATTGTAAATATAGAGGAAGATGAAAATCATAAAAAAGGGTGATATAATCACTATTTGTCCTTGGTATTCACATTAGTCAGGCAATCTAGCTAGCTAGGAAGATTTGAATGTACCTAGGCCACTACCCATGTTTGAGTGAGCTTACTTGGTCATCCTTTCAAGTTTATTTTATTATAAAGGCCATGACCTATATAAACTTCCTCTATATCTAGGTCATCTCCTCCATGTGCATATAACATCTTATATTAAATATTGGAGGTAGACTATAATATTTTTATACTTGGTGGTCTCAGTGTGTGACTGTTAATGGAGCCTAACCATAAGATGAACTGAATAGAAAGAGGTATTCCATATCATGTTTGATACCTAGTTTACCTTTATTTAACTTCATCACACTCCTTAATATAGTCATATTTACAATAGATGACGCTTTTTACATTTTTGATATTCAATTACATGTGGTGTAGGAGAACCCTTTTAAGGTTGAGTTTGAGTTGAACTTATAGACTTAGTAATAATTTTATTAATAGTACTTATACTTGAATAATATCTTTTATCATAATCTCAATGGTTCTTGGTAGTAATATGTAGTATTTAGACCTTGTTTCCATGTCTTGGGCTTGGGATGAGAGGCTTAAACCTATCAGTAATGGTTATATGATCCTATGTATTTTTAACTTGGAACTCAGAGCTTATTATGAAGTGAATTTTATTTATGAAACCATTAGATAATAGAGGTTCCTTGAGAGGTTAACATGGAATATATATTCATGCTCAACATGACCTATAAAGATGCTAGGAACCCCTATTCACACACTCAATATGGCAAGGCATTTGGAATTGGTTACTACGACACATGAGGGGATAATTTATAACCTAGGATTCTATGAATACCTTAACTTCTGATATTGAACCTTAACCTCTGCTAAGTAGGTCTATAAAGGCATTGTAGGACTAGTTAATAGTTTGTTACCTATGAGGACCATAATGAGGTTTGATATTTATGAGATAAAGACTCTTACACATGTTTTCATGATACCTCTACTACCTTTATGGTATCCTAATGACATTTAATAACCATCACCATGGAACACTTAGTCAATATCTACACTAAATATTAACTACATAGTCATAATAATTTGATGAAAGAATATTGGGAGAGTTTAAGGTCCATTTTATCACTCGTATTGAGCTAAGGAGGTAAGAATATTTTAATAAATACATTAAACCATCATTAAACCTCAAACTACTATCCTTTAAGAGAGATATATGCATTTGAGGTCCTACATCATTAAGAAAACATTATTTACCATCTACAACCTATGATAACATGGAGTTTTATTACCCCATAGGATAAAAAATGTGAGCCATGTGTGGATAATGTAGTTTGAGGATCTTTAATACTTATATAAATCACACATAACCTCCATTTTCTTTAACCAAGCTAGAAACACATTGAAATTATTCCATTCTTGACCTTGTGTGGATGTAGAAGGCTAGTCTGACTACATTAGATTATTAGAAATTATTCATAAATCATGTTTCATCATTATTAAAATCAATTCCAAGGATAAAAATTCCATTAGATCCCCTTCCTTTATCTGAGAGTTTAGGTCACCATCTTCTCTCTCCTGCTCATTCTAAACAAGAACTTGAGGTGTTATCCATGGTTGCCAAGAAGGACAATGGGAAGGAAGCATCAATTTTTTATATTTATTAGTTTGAAAATCTTTTATTTTCTCACGTAATGTTTCTAATAGATCCCATCTTTATATCCTTAACACTTTTTTGACCATGTTCATACTATATGTATCCATACTTGCTTGAAAACACCTACAAAAGCAATTGTTTCTTGCATTTCCTCATGTTTTTAGACATTGAAATGTTATTGGTGTATAAAAGGAGAAAAAATAATGTTCGAAATGCATTTAAAACATGAATTAATGTTAGGGGAAGTTTAAAATCCATAGTTTCCCATGTATGGACCCCTTTAGTGGCAAATAAAAGCTTTTAACTTATGAAAGGACAACCATTTTTCATATAAAACGTTATATAATGGGATTATTGTGATCACGGGGACATTTTAGGGAATAATTTATTGTCTTATAAACGTTTTGGGTTCAAACTAGCATCATTCTTTGGTTAAACACCCCTTTCGAAAGAAATATATATGATATCAAGTGAAGGTTCAAAAAGAGGAGACCTTAATATCAATCAAAGGAACTTAAAATATGCTAAGGAACTAAAAAAGGTTAATACACATTATTTATGACTTATTTAATCCTCTGATGTTGTGCATACCTTTTAGGATCTCAACATACTAGATGAATTCATGACATGTCATAAGCTACAACATTGGGTCATCTCCCATATGAGTAAGTTTAGATTATTAGGACCATTCCAATGCCTATTATAGTCTACCACACAAAACTAATGACAATAAGAGAACTTGAAACAAGATCAAATATGGTGTAAAATATAGATACCATGACATACCTTGAGATAATACCTTACTTAGCTTGCTACCTCAACATGATGACCTAGAATCTTCCTTTTAAACTACCCTAACACTTCAAGAGAAATGAGAAGGGTGACCATAGGTGAAATTGGGTACTCAAGGCATAGTTTTATTCCTTTCCAAGTATAAAGGAAGAGATAATTCAACATTACTAGTGAATTTTAAGGCTTGACCTACCTATTAGTCAAGAGGACCTAGGATCTCTTGTATATCACTCATGTCTAGATGAAAACTCTTTGACTAAATTGACACCTCATGATAAATATTTTATAGACCTTAAGGATTGTAAAAATATCTACAAGACACAAGGAAACATAACAAGAACACACAACATAAAATAACAAGAACACAACCAAATAATAAACTAATAAGGCATGTGTTATAGTACTTGGAAGAAGGAAACCTAAACTGCTATGTACAAAGATCACTTATGATTCTTAGAAAAAATAATTGAGGAACATCAAAATGACAAGGAAAGGTAGTTCCTCACCACTCATCTTGGATAATTGGAAGGCATTATACTCTTTACAACTGGTAATAACATATGGTACACTCCAAAAACTATCAAACTTTGAGTACTTGCCTAGTTTAGCATAGTCATCATCCCACTTATTTGAAGGTCTTTAAATAATATCTCTTGTAAAATGATCTCTTGAACTAATCTTGATGGGATCACATGTCATTCATATCATCATCCCTTATCTATTATAGCTCTCTCAATTCATTCATTCTCACCTCTATAGCATCATTATCCATGAGTTCAAATTGGTATGTGAGTTCCAAGGCTAGTAGCTCAAGTGATATGGGAACCCTTACCTCTTTTACATAGATAATATGATATGGTGAATATCTATTATCCTTCTTGGGATTGATTCTATCTTCCCATAAGTCTATCCTTAGCTTGGTATGCTACTCCATTTGGTTACCCTTCATAGTTCTCCTTATGATCCTAATTAATTTCTTGTTAGTGGAATTTTCAAGTCCATTGACCTATGAATATTAATTGGAGGAATAAATGATTTATATGCCTTGGTTAAGATCCCACTTAGTCACCTTTACACTACTGAATGTTAGTACATTATCTGATATGATGGTGGAGGGGACTCCAAATTTGGTCATTATATTATCATAGAACTCCAAAACTAAGTTCTCATTTGTCTCCTTAAGTGTAACTAACTCAACCCACCTATTAAATTAGTCCATAAAAATCAATACCCACATATGTCCTACAGTATATGGATGGTGAATCATACCTACAAAGTCTAGTCCCCACTGCATGAAGGGATGCTCCACTTGAATAGGCTTGATGAACAAGGGATATAGTCTTTGCTTCCCTATGAACATAGAAAATTTTGGGCACCTCCTAACCCAAGCATGAGATTACTTGAAAAAAATTTCATAAAAATATCATGTTATTATGATCCTTTTTGTTATGTTATTAGCTACAAAGTATCCTCCTAGAGGTCCATCATGAAACTAGTCTAGGAGCTTGTTAATTTGGATAGCCTCTACACCTCAATATCATGCCTTCAAGATCCTTTTTGAAATGTACCCTAGAAATCAAGACATAAGTAATGGATTTAAGTTTTAATTACAACCTTTCCCTATTTAGTCCTATATGACATTCTCTAATTTGAAGGACTCTCACCATGTCTTGAGTCCAGCTAGAAGGAGGTGTAGTGCATCTACTTGTTGATCACTTTCAATTGATAAAACCACTCATATATCTTCCTTCACATCTACTAAAAGGTGTCCACACATTCCCATACCCATAGCCAACTTTTATACCTTAATTTTTATGTCATAATCCATGTATTTGGTCACCTAACCAACTCTCTTCTCACTCAAGTCCTTGTTAAGGATGAAGTCCTTAATGCTAACGTGAACCACCATGAGATAGATTTTGTTATTATAAACCATGTGTATAAATTTCTTGAGACCTATCATGAATGTAAGTACATTTTTTTACAAAAAAGTATACCTATCTTCATACCCCTCTAATTCTCGAGTAAAGAAGGCTATGGGTTGCTCAACACCCTCACTATTTTGTTATGCAATCATGGTATAAATAGTGTCATTATTTGACAAAGCATAAAATAAGAATTCTCTTGAAAAATTAGGGTTGAGGAGGGTAGGATATTGGGAAATGTACTTCTTTTTGGATTCAAATCTTCTTTTCCATTCCTTATTCCATGAAAAATCTTTGTATTTCTTGAGCATCTGGGTTAGAGGCCTTGCTAATTCTAAAAATCTAGGTATGAACCTTATGATAAATTTTATTTAGCATAAGAAACTTCTCAATACTTTCTTATGTTTTAAAAATGATCAATCAAGGATTGAACTTATCCTCTCAGGGTCTATAGAGAGAAATTATTTTAACACAACATGTCTTAGAAGTTTACCTTCATTGACTATAAAAATAAACTTTTTGGGATTCAAGGAGATACCATACTAGTTACACATATCAAATACCAACATCAAGTGTGTCACATGATCTTTGGGATCCTTGGATAATATTTTGATGTCATAAATGTATATGAACACCATATCATTTATTATTCCTTGAAAGGATACATATATTGACCTTTGGAAGGTAGCTCCTATATTGGATAGTCCAAAGGGCATCTTATTGCAGGCATAAGTGTCCCACTTGGTTGTGGAGGCAGTGTTGTGTTGGTCTTCTTCGTTCAATAACACCTAATTATATCATGAGTATCCATCAAGCAAGGAGAAACACTATGAACCTACAACCTTTTGGATAATCTGATCCATGGATGGAAAGTGGTAGTGGTTTCTCAATGACACTTTATTAAGATCACTAAAGTCTACACATAACTTTATCTCCTCATTTTGATTCCTTATAGGCACATGATTAGCCACCCATGAAGAGTGTTTGATGGGGAATATGATGTCATATTAAATGATATTTTTCAAATATTTCTTGATAAGGATCTCAATCCTAGGTATAATCGATCTTTGTTTTTATCTTAAAGGTAGAGGTGTTCATAGGTGTTGTTATGGCAGCTCAACATCTAAGGGGTTATAGCCTTCTTGTATGTTGAAACTTGATAAAGGTATAGTTGTTTTAGAAGATAAATTAGATAGGTGTAGTAGCTCCTTATGAGATTTTAGTCTCACTAAAATTAGGTATGGTAGTTCCTTGATCAATAATAGCTGGTCTAAATTAGATCTTGTCATTATAGGATAGTAGTCCATCTTTCAGGGTTCAATGGGTTTTATTCCTGAAGAGGGTTTCCCGTGTAGATGTTATGTTGATGTTATGTATGCTCTTGTTTATTATTTTTATATATGTGATTTAATTATTATGTTGATACATAAATATGATGAATTATGGAATGTTTTTGGAACTGAATGTGCATTGTTGTAAACTAATTCACCCCCCTCTAAGTAGCTACTTTCAATAATTTTTATCAAAATAGGTCCTTTGGAAGAATACTAACAACTTGAAGGTGATTCTAAGTAGGTAAAAATATGGATAAGTAGTTGAAGAAAGAGAATCAACATTGGAAGGTCATTATGAAGGCACTTGAAGAACATATATATACTTGGAAGAAATATGCCAAAGAGGATGAGAATGTTATAAATGATCTTAAGGTTTAGATAGTAAATGCCAAGACAAGTTTAGGTTCAAAATAAAAGGGCATAATATTACTAGGGTTAAAAAAATTGTATTTTGATCCAAACTAGGGTTAAACCAGTTCAAGTAATGATACTCCCAAGAAAATATGTCTACAAATTCTTGACATAACTCTATAAAATCTGCCTTTTCCTCCTTGGTCTTCACTTTTCCTAGTTTGAGAAGCCTATCTTTGAAAATAATGACCTTCTCATAATGTTAATCTTTAGTGGATGTACTAACATTACCTTTTGTTAGCTGATCATAATCATTGAATATATTTTCCAAGGTTACCAATCCTTTAGGTAACTTATTTATCCTCAATTGGATAATATGGTCCCCATACTATTGTTATAATTTATATTGGTTTCTTGATCAGAATTCTACCTCCAACTATAAGAAGCATGATATTTTCTCATCATTTTCAAACACATTCTAGATAAATTAATTATTAGGGACTAAAATTATTAATAATATCTTGATTTTAGACTTTTATTTGATGTCCTTGACCCCACTTAGAATATTATACTATGATTTTATGGCTTCCAACCAGTTTTCATGTTGATTGGCCTCTCTTGGTATTGATCAAATGTAAAAGGCCTTAAAGTTTTTGAAGAGGTCTAAAACATTATGTTTATATGCCTTCAAGAATGTATTCTTGACTGTATTATGACCTCTCACCTTATTCACTACTAACTCACTGTCTCTTATGGATTGTTAGAGCTTTATGCCTCTCTTTCTTGCCCATTATATTCCATAAATGAGGTATTCATACTATATTGTGTTACATGTGAAGGTAAATTGAAACCTTAGGGAATTAAAGTATCTTTATTTATAAGGAGAGACAAGCATGACACTTCACCCACTTTTTTTCTTAGACCTAGAGCCATTAAATAACAAAATCTACATTCCATCAAGGTCATGGCTTGGGATTGTAAGAGATGGTATGACAACCCCTTCCTTATTCATAAATATACCCCCAAACCTGACTCTTTAATGCTCTTGTATGGATCATAGCCATGGTTATCTACCTGCCATTGACCCAGAATCAAATCTAATATACCTTCAAGTGGTTTAATGGGCTCATGATCATTGGGGTTTTCATCATCATCTATGATAGTAAAATTGACATTAGTTAAATAAGGTATGTAGGGATCTAAATGGAACCTAGAGATAGGCTCAAACCTTATGGTTATACTTTTTTTCCATACCTGGTCCTAAAAACTATATAAATCTAATAAAAAGATAGATATCCCCCTATCTTGGTAGTGAAAACCTTAGATAAACATAAGGAAAAGTAAGGAGGGAGGTCAAATACTACCACATATTCAGATATAGTGTAATTAGGATAAATAACCAAAAAAAAATTTAGATCTTTAAGTACATAAACATATTAGTAGGAGACCCATCTATTTTTAAGATACCTTTAGAATTAGGTTCATACTTTAGCCCCAACTTATCTTCTATCGATAGGCATGAGAAAAGTACTAGCCCCACTATTTATCATACATTTATGTACTAGGGAATAACCTATAATTATACATAGATAAAGGAGGGGGTTTGTTTATCTTGGTTGTCTGCAACTTATGGGGCTAATTGGTATTGGTTAGAACTATACCCATCTTTTATGCCTACTTGCACAAGATGTGTAGTTTGGATAACTCTTCTTAGAGGAGATATTTTTGTCTTAGAATGAGCAAGGTATTCCAAACAAATATGGTAATGTGGTCTTATTCATTTGATACAAAATGCTAATATGAGAGATAACAACCCTTAACTATATTTTAAGATTAAAAGTACCATTTGGTAATTGTGTGACTTGGGTTATGAATGAACCTCTATAATTATTCCCTTTCCCATAATAAGATTTATATGTTGGTGTAGTTTTAGGATTTTTACCTTGTATAATAACTTATTTATGTGGTTTAGATGGTGGGGGGATGATATTCCAACTTATAAATAATCACCAATTGCCCTTATTTTATCCTTTGTATGGGATAAAATAGGACTATCCACATTGGTTTCACCCCCAAATTAATTGAGTGCACATTATTCAAAAAAAAATCTCCTTCTTATAAATTAAATTTTTTTGTCTCATATGGTGCCTTACTCCAACTTGTTCTTTTTTTAGTTGACATCTCAAACTTAGTCAAGAAGAGAGTCTCTCCATGTTGCATAGAAGGACATTATTTATGTTGTGTAGGAGGTTTATTATCATGCATTAAAGGATCTTAATTGTGTTTCATGAAAGAAGATTGAAAAGCATCACCACGTAGTGTGATTGACATCTCATGAAGCTAGCCTAATTGTGTAGGCCTCTCACCTTAGTGAGCATAGTTATTTTGAGTTATGACTAGTGATCTAGAAGTGATATAAGAATTAGGTGTAAATACATTATATGGCCTTCCTTGAGTGATCTTCCCTTGACCTTGTGGATTAGGTTGATATAGAAGTCTATTGTACTGATAGGTCTAATAAGGGGCTTGATAGGGTTCTTGGTAAGGAATATGAAGTGGAACTTTCTACCTCTCCAATTCTACTATATTATTATTTCATGCCATAAGTATCCTTTTAATCTTACCAAATCTATCTCATGATTAACATCTATCTAATCATGATTAGTTGGTGCTATTAGGGGAGCAATGGCATGTATAAGGGGTTTATCTCTAGGAACAAAGGAATGAGGGGTATTGGGGTAAGATTGATTTCTTATATTATATAATTTTATACCCTTATGGTCACTTCATGACTACCACATCAAAATTTATGGATTTTAAGTGGTACAAAAAGGCATAATTAGGGGTGGGCTTGATTACCATGGGGATCCTATCCTAGGTTTTTTGAAACCTATAATTTAAGTCTACCATAAACTATTAGGGATACCTTTTGATTATGTTGAGTTGATATACTAAATATAAATGGTCACTTCTATCCTCAAAATGTTTGTAAATTTGTTCCCCAAATTAATTCCAAGTATTAATAAAAGTAGATGTTAAGCCCCTATACTATTGAAGTGACTTACCCTTCAAGGAAGTATCCAATAACCCATTCCACATTTTCTTCAGTTATATTACGAATTGAGCATAGGTTGGCTATGTTTATAGTATGTTAAACATGGGTGGTTGAATTTTCTCCTATGAAATAGGGAAGTCTCTTAAGTGAAGTAGTAGAAATATCATCAAATTGGTGTAGATTTAAGGGGCTTCTACCATTGAAGGGCACAAAAACTTGATGTCTAAGCCTAGCCATTAGAGGTTTACAATTCGTAGCAGTGTTTTTTTAGAAATATTAGAATAATTAAGGAGTTTAGGGTTAGGTTTAGGTCTACGGTATCTCTTTATCTTATAAAATTCCAAATATAACTCAACTAACTCATTTTTCTTACCTTTTAATAAAGACCTTATGACTACTCCTGGCATGAAACTTGACTATAGATCTATCACTAAATTACTTAAATCTATTTGATATCATCTAATTATATAAGTTCATGCTCCAATTAACTTGACACCTAGTCCTAATAGGCATTCCATAACTACTAACTCTATAAACTTCACCCTTAAGAGAAGATGGTTTAGACCTCTCCAAGTTTGCGGTAACATGGTATTAGTCCAAAGGTTATGAGTGACATATAGGAGGACTAAACCTATAGTTTAAGGGGATAGATACCATGTTCCATCAATTATGTCTAATTCCTAATACTAATTACTTATTGGGTTGAGAAGGGAGAGATAAAATTGAAATAAAATCTAAGCTAAGAGAGGTGATACACCAATATTGACTTATCCACTCTAACTGATCCTTAATCAACAATTTGTGATCCAGGAAAGGAATAGTGATTCAAAAATGTTTTTCAATGGGATTTTAAACATAATTAATTCATGTGAATTATATAATTTATGTATAAAAATTGAAGGTAATGGATAATAGGTATGTTTAAGGAACTATCAACCAGGTTATACTTCAAGACATAATCATCAACATTTGATGCATCACATGACCTACATAAAATAAATTATTAAAAACTAGGTGAGAGAAAGGAAATATAAATAAGCATAATGAAACTTCATCAATTATGAAAATAAACAAACACATAAAACACTAAGATCTTAAGGAAGTCTAAAAATTGTCTTTATTTATCGACTCAAAAAGGTTTGTAGAAATAATTTGGGTAGAGTTCCATCATACCCAACCACAGGATGAATATAATTACATTAGAGCCTCAATTTATAGAAAATGAGAATAGAAAGAGAGGTAAAATTGATTTTAAAGGCATGGATAGGTCATGAATGATCTCCATCCACTCCATCATTAGTTAAAATCATCAACAACAACTTCATGTTCCCTCAATACATTACCTTCTTGGTTGGTGGTCTTTAATGAGGATTATTGGGAATTAAAGTGGAGTGTTGGATGATAATTTAATATTATTTAAAAATTAATATCATGTGATTTAAAATAATTTTCAAATACCTTTGATTTTGATAGTTATAAAGCATCAAAGTGGTCCAATTAGGTCCCTTCATGAAGCATTTAGTAACCACCTCCTTTGTTCATGGAAATATGACTTGGAAAACTACCTCATCCTTCATGGAGGATAGTAAATTGGCCTAATATCCTACATGAGGTATTTAAAAACATGTCATTACTTGAAATAAATTCTTTAGTATCCCTCTATGTCAATAGTCATCCTTCCTTGTTCATCATATAGGCCTATTAGGCAATTAGGCCTAGTGACATGATGTTAGCTATTTGGATGAACATGAGACCTAAATAGAATATTAATAATATGTGAATAAGTATTTTATAGGTATATAAAATTATATTATATCATGAATTTTACCTTTCTAATGGTTCACACCTACAATTCATATTTATCTACGTGACTAGGTCACCCTTTACAAGCATTTATAGACTATCCTTTTGGTATAGACCTATAGGATATTTTATACGAGGAATTTTGAGTTTTTTTATGATTTTAAAAGGTTAAATATACCTAAAACTACCTTATTACATTATCTTTGACTTCTCATGTCACTCTACACCTTTAAAATATCATTCAACCTTACAAAAATATTGTTTCTAGGAGGTCTGTACAATTATATGTATAGACCAATTCCATGGATGGGATACACTTAGAGTAAAATATGAGATAAAAGTTTCTAAAAATACATTGCAATGCATTTAGATGCAATTTATTGAATATTTTATCCATCAAGTCATTATTAGGGTTTTAGGGAGGTTTAAGGGGCTTTGGGTTGTTAGAAATGGTTCATAAAGGTTATTCCCATAACCTATTAATAAATGCCACTAAATTATTCTATAAAAGGCCCCTTAAAATTATAAAATTGTTAAAAAATCCATGTAACTATTATAGATAATTTTATTCTCGTCAAGTTGATCCTTGGGTGACAATTATGTATTTTGTGCACTCTCTAAGAAGATTTAGACCAAAGTGACCAACTATGATCTTTCCTCTACAAACCACTATTGATTATAGATCTAAAAATCATGGAAAAACATAATAATTATTATTTTAGTTATTATATAACTCCATCTTATCCTATATTTTAGTCTTCAAGCAGTCATGCCTTTAGAAGGGTGATGACCAACATGCCTAAATGTAAGTTCCTATATATTGACTCTGAACTAGAGATATGAGGAAAATATCCACCCTTTATGTCCTTTACATCATTTTTTAATCTTTATTAAGCCACTTACTTATTATTTATGTACACATAGTCCCCTAACTAGGCACCTAGGCATGTTTACAAGTGACTATTAGACATGGATACCCATATAGATGGCCATTATGTAACTCTTATAGACCTATTGATCCCTCTCCCTCCTTAAAAACATTTATAATGTGTATACCGTTTAAATTTATTATATATAGGTTTAGAGGGGTCTATTTAGGCTCAATCCATACACTGTCTACCTTACACCTTCCAGCCATTAGACCATTTAGTTAACTATGTGACTTGGGGAGACCATTAATACTATTTCATGGCTTAACTACCTCATTTGGAAGATTTTGAGGGTGAAATTATTTCATTGTATCTTAATCACAGTTTAGAGAGGGTTTTGATGGTCTACCATATTAATTATAGATCATAGGGTACAAGAGTAAAAACCAAAACATTTTACCATGTATGTATAGACCATATACCCCTTAAAATCCCTGGAATAATTCTTGGTCCCATGAAGATTTTATGATGAGTACCAAGTGAAATTTGGTGGCCTTTGAGATCCTTACTAGGCATTTTATGTAGGTTCTAGTGTTTAAGATTATTAATAGACATAGGCACCTTATTATAACTATTTATTCAATGGATATTAAGTTCATATGGGTCCCCAACTTCCCCTTAGATCATTGGGCTTGATTCATCATTCCATATGGGATATGAGTGTTTGAGTTGGTATCTTGATGTGGCATCTTAGGGAAGTTAAGCTTTAGAGGTGTGGTAGGACCAATATGAACATTTGCCTATTTTCCTCTATCCATATCAACTTCTTCAAGAATTTATTCATCACCATACATCTTCGAATGGCCTTAAGTTTACTTGGGTTTTTTAATATATCATTGAGGTGAAGATGGGGCCTTAAGGGTCAAGGATGAATTTAGGTCTTATAGACTTGGACTATGTTTTAGAACCTTAATCCACCTTTATGTTTTTTTATGGCTCCAATGTATTATTAATACCATTCTCAATATGAATCCCATGCTTTGTACTTGACCTCACGTTCCTAGACTACCACATCTATCTCTCTCTCTCATCTAGACCTATTCTAGCCATCACTATTTAGTGTGAGTACATGAAATAGTTGATGTTAGAGACTTGAGAAGTCTTTTATATCTCTCTTTAGTGATATAATTAGGTGGATTAGGTACAAATTTCTCAATATTTGACCATAACCTTTGAGACTTGGCCTATAGGTTAGGACCAATCTTTTTTTCCTATAAAAGTCCATCTATACAATCATGCATAGGCTTATGTGTCCTAAGTGTTTAACTCAAATGAAGTAGTTGATTGGATTTATAAAAACCTTCTAAATATTAAGGAATATGAAGATAATGAAAAATTTGTTATCTAATCACTATTTATGCTTATCATTCACATTAACTAGGTATTGTAGCTAGCTAAGTAGATTTGAATGCACCTATGCCAATGCCCCTGTCTGAGTCAAATTACTTTGTCATCCTTTTAAGTTTATTTATTTCTTAAGGCCATGACCTATGCAGCCTACATATCTATTTTATTTCTCTCTTCCATGTGCATATAACATCTTATATTCAATATTGGAGGTAGACTATAACAATTCTAAGCTTGGTAGTCTCAGCGTGTGACTATTAGTGGAGCGTAAACACATGATAAAATAAGTATAAAGAGGGATTACATATCATTTTTGAGACCTATTTGACCTTTCTTGAACTAAATCACACTCCTTAATATAGTAATATTCACAATTTATGTCCCTTATTTACATCTTTGAGATTTCGCTGTATGTGGTCTAGGAGAACCATTTTAAGGCTAAGTTTTATCTAACCTTTTGGACTTGGTTATAATTTTCTCAATAGTAATTATACTTGAATATTCCATTTTATCATATTATCAATGGATATTTGTATTATTATTCATTATTTGGACCTTATTTCCATGCTTTGGGCTTGGGTAGAGAAGTTTAAACATGTAGGTAATGGTTATAGGATATTATGGAGTTTTAACTTGGAACTCAAAGATTAGCATGAAATAAATTTGATTGATAAAAAAATAAGATATCAGAGGTTCCTTGATAATCTAACATGGAGTGTTGATTCATGCTTAAGATGACCTATGAAGACCATAGGAACCCCTATTCACACACTTAATAAGAAAAGACATTTAGAATTGGTTAATCAGACACATGAAGGAAGATTTTAGAAACTTAGGTTATATGAATACCTTAACTTCTAATAATGAACCTTAATCTCTAATAAATAGGTCTATAAAGGCATTTGAGGACTAGTTAATTATTTCTTTCCTAATAGGGCCATAATGAGGTCTAATATTTATGACATAAAAACTCTTCCACATGTGTTCATGATACCTCTACTACCTCTATGGTGCCTCGATGACCTCAAATATCCATCATCATGAAATACTTAGTCCATATCTACACTGAAGTTCAATTACACAATCATAATCATTTGAAGGAAAAATCCTAGGATATTTGAAGGTGCATTCGATAACTCTTCTTGAGATAAGAAGGAACAAATATCTTAATAACTCCATGAAACCATCAGTAAACCTGAAATTACTTTCCTTTCTCAAATATACACATTGGATGTCCTACATCATTAAGAAAACATTATGTACAGTCTACAACATATGATAACTTGGAGGTCTCTTAACACCATAGGCTCACATGTGTGAACTAAGAGTAGAAAATGCAATGGGAGGACTTTGAATAATTATATAAATTACATAACAACTATTATATTTAACTTGGATAAAAACACACTAAAACCATTCGATTCTTGACCTTCTTTGGATGTAGAAGGCTAGTCTTCTTGCATTAGATTTTTAACCATTATTCATAAAGCATGGTCCACAATTATGAAAACTAATTCTAAGAAGTAGAATAACATTAGACCCCATTCCTCTAGATAAGAGCTTAGCTTTCCATATTTTATCTCTTATCCATACTAAACAAGACCTTGAGGTGTTATCCATGGATGCTAAGGAGGATAATGGGAAGGAAAGGTCAAGTTTTTATCTTTCTTGGCTTAAAAATCCTATATTATCTCACTTGATGTCTATAATGGATCCCCTATGCATATCCTTGACTCTTTCTAACCATGCTCATACTGTACAGATCTATACTTACTTGAAAACACCTATAAAACACTAGTTTCCCATATTTCCTCATGTTTTAAGACCTTGAAATGCTATTGGTGGGTAGGAGGAGGGGAAATAGGGGTAAAAATGCATTTTTAGACATGAATTACATCTATGGGAAGTTTAAAAACTATTGTTTACCATATTCAAGCTCCTTAAGTGATAAATACTAGCTTTTGAGTTATGAAAGGACACACTTTTTTCATAAGAGACATTATATCATGGGATTATGGTGATCATGGGGACCTTTAAGGGTGTAATTTATGGTCTTATTGATGTTTTGGGGTCAAACTAGCATCGTTATATTGTCAAACACCCCTTTTGATGTAATAGATATGATCTCAAGTGAAGGCTCAAAAAGAGGAAACCTTAATATCCATCAAAGGACCTTAAAACATGTTAAGGAGCTAATCAAGGTCACCACATATTATTTATAACATATTTAACCCTTTGATCCTTCCCATTATTTTTAGACTCTCAACATATTAGATGGATTCATGATAGGTGATAAAATACAACATTGGATCATCTTCCACATGAGTAATTTTAGACTATTAAGACCACTCCAAGGCCTATTATAGACTACACATAATTAATAATAGATATAACACTTGACACAAGCTCAAATGGGGTGTAAAACATAGCTACCATGAAATACCTTAACATAACATGTTACTTGACTTATTTCCTTGATATGATGACCTATGGTCTTCTTTTTGAACTACTTTAACATTTCAAGATATATGATAAGGGTGACCACAGGTCAACATGGGTACATAAGGCATAGGTTGACTCATTTCTAGGCATAAGGGTAGAAATAGGTTAGCATTAAACTCTATGTTACTGACCAAAAAATCTCATATTTTATCTCTCTCTCCTTCCCTAATATTGAATCCATTTCATAACTCATACAAGGAGCTTAAGTGATAATAATATTCAGGGCTTGTAAGATTCAAATTAATAGTTTTCCAAACTCTACGTAAATTCTTTACCTTTATATCATCCATCACATTTTATCCCATAATATTTTTAATGGGGATACTAAGGCCATCCCATGGATTCATAGACATTAAATTCCTATTAATAAACCATGAATCATACCATAATAAGACTTTACTGCCTAACCCACATTCCATCTACTACCTTTCCATAAAAAATCTCTAGTCCTAACCAAATTATTCCAAAAATTTGATCCTAAAGGAAAATAAACATTGGATAAAAATATAAAAGCCTTATTTAGCCTTCAAGATATCAATCCACTGATTATGCTCTTTTAAAAATATCCATCTTACTTTAACTATAATATCTTTATTCAAAACTCTCATTTTACAAAAGCTTAGACCTATCTATTTCTTATAAAGACAAACTTTCTTTGAATAAAAAAATTTCATTATTTGTTTTTCATTTTCCCCTGACCACAAAAATCCAATTTCCATCTATTTAATTTTATCAACTACCTTCCTTAGTATTCTGAAGATGAGCATGACATAAATATGGAGAATTTATAAATTGATTCTAAGAAGTTACAATTTACCTACTTGGCTAAGAGGACATAATTTACAACCTACTAATTTCCATAGGAATATATCAACAAGTGGTTTTTAAATACCTTCAATAATTATACCCTTGAATAGAAGAATGTCTAGATAATAGGATAGGAGTTCCTTAGTTTAGCATTAATTTTTTTTTGAAATTAGTTTCTAATATTTGGGAAGATTGTGGAGAAAGAAAATTAAACTCTTTTCCAAATTAATTTTCTACAATGAATTCCCAACATATAAATCTACAAATTTATTATTTAGTTATATTTCCTTTCATGTGAATCACCTAATATTATAGTACCATCAATAATTTTTTAATGTGAATTTGGGTTAAAAAAGGAAGCATGTTTAAATCCTTGAATTATACCAATTATGTCTGTTGTACAAAAAATCTTCATAAATCTTTTGCCATGATAAAAAATATGTAAGGGGATATAGGATTCCCCTATATTAGTTATCTTTAATTGTCATTAAGCTTAAATAGAGACCCATTAATCATATTAAAAATCATATGACTCTAAATTCACGTGTAGATCAATCTCCTAAACTTCTATTGAAATTCAAATATATCAATAACCTTATTTAGGAATATCTAAGAAACACTTTCATAATATTTATTCATATCCAATATAGGATTAATACTTTCTCTTTTTATCTTGTCAATTGAGTTTAACTTCATTTATTGTGACTATGGTGTCAATAATTTGTCTGCCTTAAATAAATACACCCTATTTTTCTAACATAATTAAAGGAAGGATAAATTAAATTATTAATTTTATTATATTAGGTAGATAAATGGGGTTTAAATGGTCCTAAAACATTTACATAATGAGAATATAAGACAAAAAACCCTAATCACAATAGACAATAGAGCAACATCTAATAAGAAGTCATGAGATTCTACTAGAGATCAACAAAAAACCCTAGACTAATCAAGACCACTACAAAAAGACTCAAAATATAATGCAAGGGATATATTGAAGGGTCTTTAGAGTAAGAGTAATTAACCATAGAATCAAGCATGAATACCCTTTTATCCTTTGTGGAGAGTAAATGATAATTTATCACTACTTTCTTGAGGTTCCCCATCATGTGTTTACTCGACCTCTCAATGTTATCCTCATTGAACATTTTCATATTGTTTCCCTCCTAAGCTTTCCCCCTAATTTCCCACTTTTTTTTCCTTTTCTAGTTGATTCTCCTTCCCCTCCCTTTTTATTTTATCATTCTCCTTTTTGATAGATTCATCTAAGACTAGATTTAGGACACTAAAAGGTAAATTCCCTCCACCACCCTTATAGAGACTCATCTCAATGGAATGGATCTTATTTAGGTCCTCTATAATTATTATATATTCCAACTTCAATTCCTTCCACTTGTCAAAATGTAGTGGTATCTCATCTTTTAGTCTAATTATCACATTCTCTAAATGTTTCATTTTATTATTCTCGATGTAAGAGAATACCTTATCTTTCCCACCCTCTTTGATCAATTGGCCTTAAATCCCTTTATTCTATCCTTTTACCTTGGATTATAAACCAACCCAGTCATTTGAGTATGTATACTCCCTATGTAAGGGGGTAATTTTAAACTCATCATTTTTGGGATTAGACCTAGGCCATTTTATCTTATAGGTGGTAGTGATAGTATCCCCCTTCCCTTTAATATTATCCTTTTTCTTGAATAAATCCTCTATGTTCATCTCCTACACATCAAAATATTCCTCCCATTCCTCCCCAATCTCCTCATATGATATTTTTTATTGTGCCTTTCTAGTTTACACAATCTCTTTACTTTTTAGTGGTTGACCCTTCTTGATAATTATATAAATCAAATCTAAATGAAGTAAGTATGGTAGCATGACAAAAATATTCACCTTATAGTGGTTAGGAATAGTGAAATTATGGGAGTAAAAACTTATATACTTCCCCTCCAATTTTAGATATTTAATTACTTGAAGATAGACAACTGACCATGGATAAGGGAAGTCCATCCTTAATTATCATTTCTTGGTTTCTTGAGGCATTTCAATGGTTTTTGAAAAATCCATTTGTCAGCTATTTATTCCTTCATTTATCCTTGAAATATTTCATTCTTTCACATGACATCTCATTCACCTTTGTAATGACTTCCTAAAACATGGTGATGATCATCACTTGCATGCAAACTTCCCTCTAGTTCTAGAACATGATGAATTACATAGAAAGAATTGGGTCATAGTACATGATATTTTTTATGTATTTATTTAACCATCATCTCTATAGGATACTCTAGATGGATGCATCAGTCTTGACCTAAACATGAGACACAGGCTCAATTCTACATCTTGAAATCCCCTCCCAGTGTTATAATATCTTATCTACTCATTATTTAATCATAATCTATCTTATAGATCAACTTAATCAAAATATTCACCACCAATATGATGAAAGTATTAATGACACCCAAAGTTGAATTCATTGAACTGACTTCCCATGTGAAGAAATGATAAGGATAATTTTTTAAATAAACTAACTCGATAATAACAAGACTAAACATAATTACACTAATGATTTCATATAATCAATACTCATCATAATTAGCTAGATCATAATTAGCTATATCATCATTATTAAATTGTTGATCATCATATTTAATTCACATAATTAATATATTTAATAATGATGATTATTTATTATTTCATAATTAGGTAGATCATCATTATTAAATATGCTAATTATGTGAATTGAGAGGTCCCCTTAATTTTTCCATGAGTTTAATTAATGATCAACAACCTATAAGTTTTTTGAGCCAATTTCACCTTTATTTCCATGCCTATAAGTATAAATTATCTTATTCCCTATAGTATTTATTAAAAGGGTTTTAAAATCATCTATTTCATAATTAATGGTCTAAATAGGGTGGTATTTATCCAATAATAAGTTAAAAATATTTATTTTATCCCTTTCAATGATGATATTATATAATTAAAACTTGAATTTTAATTGAATGCCACAAAGAGTCACTCTAGTTTCCACAATGTGGTTATTTTGAGTACCCATATGTCTTGTAGAAGCTCCCATAATAGCCCCTTTGTTATCCCTTATAACTCCTCCCCCACATTTATAATCCATGGGTTGACTTTGGCACCACCATCAAAGTTTAAATTGAGCCATAAGTTTGAGATCTTAGACCACCTAACTTGGCTTCTTTACAACTCCTTGGGAGTGTTTTCCTTTAGCATTGGAGAAATGTTTCAATTATTTAAAACAAAAGTAAATTCATTATATAGTGGGATTATTTTTAAATAAATATATTTCATAATTTTAATTTATAGCTCCCAAAACCTTGGAGGCCATGGCACTTTGGTTGATCCCCATGTCTTGAAATATGTGAGTGTTCTTCTCTATCTAAAATCCCCACACCCAATAGGGGAGGGATAGGTGCCATAGGAATTACAACATTGGTAGTTTACAAGGATTTTTTGACTTATACGATTGAACAAATAATTGGGTCTCACCCATGTAAGATTGAACCTTTGAATAAGGGTATCCATAATCCTAGAGGCAAAAGGGCACACTCAAAGCAAAATAATATATATTTCATCTTTGATTTCACATAATACACATATATTAGGAATGTTTTGATTTTAAGAATATTATTTTGGGAATGCAAATCAAAATAAAATATTTTCCTTTGGAATGAGGTATTTGACCCATAATTACTTATATTTGAAACCTTCTCCCTATATTTCTATGTCCACTAAATATACTCATTTGACTAAGCAATCCCTATAATCTTCCTTTTCTAAAATACACAAGTCTTCCTTAGATAAGATATCTATGTGAGTTTAATTCAATTTTAAGTTTAGATCTCTTAAGATTTGAGAAATGGAATCACTCACAGAGTTGTATTGTAACTCTTTCTGAATGTACCCTTCAATATAAGAGACCCAATAGTTTTTAACTTTGGTCCAAAAAGACTCTTTTAATGTTTGAACCACCTCATTTTATGGGTCTTTAAAAATAATTAGGTATCCATACAACCAATGATCATCCCAAAATTACACCTTTATCCCATTCTACACTTCTTATTTTCTACCCTTCCTTAGCATTAATTTAATTAAAGTCAAAGCTTTCTAGAAGATGGTACCATTAGTGGGACCTGCCTCCAATAGTAGGTTACATACTTCCCTCACCTCCAAATATTTATCTTAATATAAATGGTCCATAAACACTCTTCCTTCATCACTTTACACCTAAGTGGAATTAAGAGAATACGTAATCCTTTAAATTATTCTAATACCAAGTCCTCCATTATCTTTGAGAATGTAGGATTTATCCTAATCCATAAGATGAAATCTATTTATTTCCTCGACACCTGACCCCATAAACCTTGTTTAGATTTTATCCAATTGATCCAAAAATTTACTTGGAATGTTGAAAAGTGGTATCATGTATACATGGATGCTTTGAATGAAACTTTTAACCATATATCATTTCTCTACCTGAGAGAGGAGATTAAATTTACAACCTCCCAATTTTTACTAAATTATGTTGATAAATAGGTTCCATAAGAGTTATACCATTCTTACATTAAATAGAGGCATCCTTAGAGAAGTTAAAGGAAACTTTTGAATATAACATTTCATAATCATGGAAATAGTCTTATGAACCCCTTTTAGAGTGTAGATAAATAAAAGAGGGATTTTATATAAATTTATGCTCTAACCGTATACCTCCTCATAGTGAAACAAAATGGATTTTATTTCCTTTTCCCCACCTAATGAGTCTTCTCCCATAATAAAGGTATCATCTAGAAACTATTGATGGTTGACCAAATCCATGTCAGAGGTAATCTTGATCCCCTTAATATCCACTTATGTTATTTGAATCCCTATAACTCTACCATGAGCCTCTCCATGAATAATGAATAGGAAAAGATAAAAATTGTCCCCTTACCTTATCCATCTATTATCTAGGAAAACTTATTATGGTACCCCACTAATCAAGATAAAGAACTTGGGGGATGAAATTCAATTAGAGATCAATCACCTAAATCTTAGACTCAACCCAAGTTTATTATAAACCTTTTCTAGGAAGCTCTAATAGATCCTATCATAATATTTATTAATATCAATTTTTAAAAAATATACCTGATCTAGATGACTTCTCCACCTAATGAATGACCTCATGGATGAAAATAATTTCATCTATTTTTTATTTGCCAAAAATAAAAGTGCCTTGTTGGTTAGATATAATCTTATTTAACAATGGATGAATTTTAAGAAGTAAGCATTTGGTATAATTTTTTTAGAATGTGTTACATGGGATTATAGATATAAAATATTTTAGCTACTTGGATCTAACATTCTTGGGTATGAGAACTTAAAAAGTGTTATTCAATTTTCTTAAAATAGTCTTGGACCTAAAAATTCATCCATAGTGGTGACCACCTCTAGATGGATAATATCCCAAAACTATTGGAATAAAATGGGAGGTAACCCATCAATGCTAGGGGACTTATATCCTTCCATGGATAAGGTAGTGAACTTAACCTCCTAAAGATAGGGAGTTTTAAGTAAAGATTCAATATCAACATGGGTAATGATTTTAGGGAATATCCCCAAGACTACATATTTCCTTGGATTTGAGTTTGAAATTCCTAATAACATGTTCCTAAATTATTGAATTATGTACTCCCTCAATATATACTCTTCTTAAGACCATTTCATCAATTCTATAAGCATTTCTATTTTAGAATCTAAGTGGTGGAAATGTTTTGTATTTTTGTCACCTTGTTTCAACCATAAATATCTATATTTTTTATTAAGTAGGTATATTATTTAGTATTAATGTTTTTAAATTTACTTATAGGATCATTTTATTTCCAAAGATTTTATTCATTAAAACCCATCTCCCAAATTGTCTCCTCAATCTTTAATAATTCCTCCTCTATAGTTTTATTTTGAGTAACAATGTTACAAATACTTCTCTACTCCAAATTTTGAGTTTTTGTTCAATGTGTTTGAGATTATGAGCCAAAATAAATACATAAATCCCATAAAACCCTAATTTACACCAATATTTGACCAACTATAATACATCCAAATGGAATATCCACATCTTCTCAAAGTGGAAGGGTAGATTTTTTATTGTACTTTCTCTCTCCCCACTAAAGATAATTAGAATGTGGTTAAACCCAATTCAAGGGAGGGGGTTTATTGAAAAACATAAGTAAATATCCTAATTAAGAGAAATAAAAATTCTATCTAGCCTAACCTAAATAGTTTTATCCCTCGGTATTATATCAGACCAAGTGTAGGTTGATTTACTTAAATCTGCATACACAAGTCTAGCATCCAAGATAAAATCATTAAGATCTGACAAGTTATATATATATATATATATACCCCCTTTATTTCATTGACTAAAGACGGGAGTTTAAATCCCTAGTCACCATCTAGTTCTAAGGTTCACACTTGTCCATAAGGGCTTCCAATTCTCTCTAAAGGTTTTTCCTACCTAAATTAGAATTAGGAGCTTAGATATTTGATATAATCCACTCATGGTTATTAAAAGTGTTGTTAAATAGGATGGAAATGTGATTTATATTCTTAAGGATGACCTCCCCAACTAGCTCCTTAGGATTACAAAACATAATCAAGCCTCTTGAATCGCCAATATAATTATAACCTACATACTTAAAATTTTTCTACACACCCTTACTGACTTATATTATTTCTTCAGTCATTTTAGATTATTGTAAAATCAACACCTATGGATTGTGATTTTCCTCAATTTTATCACTGAGATTTTATTTCTTAGTTTTTTAATCCCTTTTCAATTCCAAGATACAATTTTGACTTTTTACTAGTAGTCTAATGTTTAAGGGTCCTTTGCATGCCACTAACAACATCCTTTGCCCCTAATTTCTTCCTAGTTTGATGGTCTATCAACCTACCTAGGGACTTGGCCTCTTCCATAAATTTTGCATTTTTATTTCCTTTTATTTGTCTTTTCACCTATGTCCATTGACAATTATACTTTTTTTAATCCTTACTCCTAACTAAATAACATTGGTCCATTTACATCCTTTTTTTATTATGTTCTCTTGGATATGTGGAACAACACTTATTCTTTGTACATTTTTCTTGGGATCCCACAATCCAATTTAGATCACTCTTTGTATCCTTTCTATTTATTAGGGTTTTCATGTTAGATTAATGACTTCCTCTTTCATGTCCTTCTATGGACTTGTTAGTCCCAGAATTGATCCAACCAACCTAGTTTTAGTAAGAGGTTCCTCAACTTCATTTAGAGTCTTGCTCATTAAACTTATTACTTAATTTTTAATATTAAAATATTTATCATAATTTTTACCTTCCTCACTCTTGAAACCCTAAGACACTATGTAATCCCACCTATCTCCATTTAAGTGACTAAATTTCATCTTCTCTAGGTGATAATTGAGTATAGAAATGTCTTATTTACCAATCTCTTTTGAAAATAAAATAGGACTTTATGGAAAAATTACCTTATCATTGATTATGAAGTATTCCTCATTCCTAAATTAGTATTTTTAGGGATATGAAGTTTCCTTCATCTAAAGAGCCACTGCATCAACTTAGTTGGGGACATATTTTTTCTCTAGAGGGCTTTTTGTACCTACTTAGTTTGTCTATTGTTGAGTCTATTTTTTAAAATGGATATGAAGTTTATACTTATTATAGATATTATCCTCCCTTTATTACTCAATATATTTTTTATAGGCCCCATATTTTAATTTGAGTGTAATGTAATAAGGTAGGGACTTGTTTACATAGATATAGACATTGAATCTAGTAGTAACCAATCTTATTTTTGACTTCATGGTAAGATAAAAAGATATTAGTTATCATAAATGCTTTGATATTCCCATGATTACATAAAAATCCCATTATTTCAATGTCAGTCCTTATAACCTCATGCATATGGGAGTATCCTCCATCATATCACTATTACATTTGAAACTCAGCTTTCATTTTCTTAGGCAAAAAAATTATTTTCCCATTAACCATGGACCTTATATCATTTTTTTGTCACTTAGATTTGTACCCTTTGATGAGATAAAAATCTATCCTCATCCAAGTGGCATAATGGAATCACCTCTATGCTTTTGGGAAACCTAAGGAATGAGGTGAGTCTATCGATAGGGCTAGCTCCCTTGATGTACCACTTCGAATTGAACCTACAACTAAACTTGGGGGGTTGAAAAGGGAGAGAGATAAATAAAATAAAATATAAAATAAGGAGGTGATACACCAATTAAATTTGATGAATTATAACCAATTTCATTCTAAACTTGAGACTAAGAAATGAACTAAAACATACACTCCTTCAATCTTCATCTTCTCACATCAATGTTACATTGTGAGGTCATGGATGAATGTGCAAAGCTATGAGGAATAAAAAAGAGGAATTAAATGTCACTAATTAAAATAATAACTCAATAAATATTTTACATCTCCTAAACTCAATAAATATTTTACATCTCCTAAAAAACTTGACATGCCTTACAATAAAAGTTTCCCAACTATAAACAAGGTATACAAATGAGGCCACATGGTAGTAATCTATAGTCTTCACTAAACAAGATTCATTATTCAAGTAGAAAAAACATATGAAAAGTCATGAAGAGGTAAAACATAGTAATTTAATTTATTAAAATTTATAAAAATGAGTAGGTATTTTCCATACTCAAGTGGAGCATAGAATACAATGGACAAAAATGGCTAACTCTTATAGAGCTTAAGAGAGAGAGAAAAAGAGAAGTACAAGGGTCATAAGGACACTTGTAAAGATAATAAAATTATTTATCCATGAATTGAAATATGGTATGGTTTGAAACATGTAAGTTAATGAAGTAAAAATTTCAACTCAAGTCATCAAAGTTATGCAAAGTGGCACAAAACTTCTCCTTTTGCACAAAAAAATTGCCTTCATGATTGGCCCTATTTGAATGTCTTGTAGCTAATGAGATCCATCTATAATGATTTTATTTTATTATAGGTAAATTATATATTACTCTTAATTAATTTTTTTAATTCTTAGTCCTAAGTAAACCTATGGAAATGAGCCCTCATCATTTATTGTCTAAAAAATTACCCATTCCATACACCTTGCACACTTGGCCTCAAAATTGGAATTAGTTGTCCATGAAAAAATATGGGAGGAATTTTATGAAACATTTTAAGATCCTCCATGGCCTTCTATGAATCAAGGACACCTTAAAATGAGCTCACTTGGATTTTACCATCTTTTTCACTAGCTTGTCCAATCTACCAGATTTGACTGGCTGAGTTGAATCCCTTGGTTAAGAAACTTAGAAGGCATTTTATGTAATTAAATTAAAATTTATATTTTTATTAATTCTTAATATTCCATCCAAACTTTTTTTCATCTCCTAACTTTTCTTGTATCCTACACAACACACAAAATAGTGAAAAAAACCTTGTTTTTACCCCCATATGTGTAAGTTCGTATAACTCATCTAGGTGTGAAGCATCATAGGAGATTCCTATATAACCTAAAATCAATATTATTTACAAAATATATCATTTTTTCATATATATAACTCTATTTCCTAAAATTTATCCTTGACAAGGGTTTAGTAGGGTTTTAGGCCTATTTTGAGTCTTAAGTTTGGTTTATAAAACCCTGATATCTAATTTACCAACCAATTAAATAAATTGGTTGTTAGAGACCTATAATAAATTTAATAAAATCATATATATCCCATGAAAACCCTCAAGAAAGATACAATCATCAAGAAATATCATATCATGCCTATTCTTCTCTTTTCCTACATATTGAGTTGGTTTTGGGCTTAAAAATGGATTCTTGATGTTTAATCTAACCTATAAAGACTTTGAAAAGTATTTTTACACCCCATAAACATGTTTAAATAGTCTATTAGTCATATCAAAGACTAGAAAAGAAGATAACCCCCTCATTTATTACTATGGTTCACTATTCCTTATAGCCATGACTGCAACTTTTATGGTTTCGACTATTCCATTGAGATTGCTTGCATTCCATAGGATAAAAAACCTATAATGACATCCAAAAATTTTTATAAATAAATTTTTAAATATCACTTAGGGATATATTTTAAATTGACCCCTTATTGGGTGTTATGTCTCAAAAGGTCCTACCTACAAAATTAGGAGCATGGAGTAATTTATTTTGTTTCACTCTTCACTGATATGTTGGTCATGTTTTTATGGATGTATTATAACATAATAAACCATATTTAAATTTTAAAATAACATATGACTCATCATCTTATGCATTTTCTCCTAAACCTATAGGGTTCATGGAAGGGGAAGTGCCACCTATTTGAGACAAAATAGTGGGCACTTCCCCTATTTTCTCATCAAAATTAGATATTGGATAGTGATATAAAATTTTAAAGGGTGAATTTTAAATATTTTTATCTCCTATATAGGTCATTTGAATTTCTAACCCTTGCAAATTCTAAACGGACCTCTAGAGAAGAAAGTGCAAGGTTCCAAGAGTAGATTATATTTTACATGTTTAGGATCCTTTCTCTACCTATTTTAAGATGATAAGGTCACATATGGATTATAAAACCACGGGGAATATATCTAAAATACATTCATCTTACCAATCATTCACTTATACCCTTCATACACCTTGAGTTCTCAAATTGTGTGCTTTACCTTGGTTGACTGTGTTTGGCTAGTTGGTTGTATTAGAGCCCTATGAGACTTGAGTGTGATTGATTTAAATTATTTATAGTATCATGGAGGTAATAATTATAGTCATTAAATTTATCATGATTTGTCTTAACATATTAGTCTCCCTCCAACCTCTTCTGCAAGCACCTTAAAACCCAAAACTGAGTTTTCTCCCTCAATGTAACCCCTCCCTATGTCATTTATTATAGGTGCACTTGAGTGTGAATTAGGTTATCCATGTAGTTTTTGGAATATTAATTCAATACTCTATGATAAATATATCATGATAGAACTAATTCATTTCAAACCTGAGCTAAAACATCACCTAGGACCAATTCTCAATTCACTATCTACCCTAACTGAGACAAACCCTTTAAGACTATATTGTAGGTGTTCATACCTTGTTTTGACCTTGGAGGTAATTTATATGAGTCACTAACAAATTATATATTAATTACACATTTATTTATCATGTGTCCACTTTTTATGACCTTCACATTCCTACTTAGGTGACTGAATGTACAATTCTTGATAGTGACTGTGACATATGCTCTTTCACCCCTACCTGTAGGTGTCTCTTTCTCCATGAGACCTTAGCATGGTGCTTGATTATTTTAAATATTTCCTCAAGACACAAAGTTTATTTCTCACTAGTAAAAAAATTTAAAAATCTTAAAACAATACTTTGTGTACCAAGTTCTAGGTTACTACATCATACCCTATTGTAGGTGACTTTGGCATCCTGTGTTTGGATGAGCATGTGTTTAGGAGTGTTTAGACATAGAAGAGGATATTTTATTAATTATAATTTTGTCACAAATCTTTATTAAAAAATTTAGATATGTAATATAAACCTAACTTAAATCTTTGGTGGCGAAGTGTCACTTTTAGGATCAAACCTATAGACAACATTGTAGGAATTCAGTGTGTTTATGGGCATATTGGGGACCTTCAAAAACTTACCTCTTTTTAATATTTTAACTCCATATTTTTCATGGGTATAGTATATTATATATGATATAACATAAAACTCATTAAATTTCTTAATACCATATACCACCATGCTTTAAGATGCTTGCAAGAAGCCCTTTGGTCTCTATTTTCTTTTTTAGGGACTATATCCCTAGATACAATCCTCTTTTACTTGAGAGCATTATATAATTTAAATTCTCACTCTATCTATTAAAAAGATATTTAATGTTACACATATCATGTTGGAAGTTCCAATAATTTTTCACCATTACTTCATCTGTCCATGTGATACATTAACTCACTATTGACACCACATGTAGATGATCATTTCACATAAGAAGTGAGTATAAGGAAGGATATTGTAGAAATTGTATAATTTTTTAGAAACTTATATGCCTTTACCAAGAATTTTAATTCAATTTTATCAGTCTTAATATTGAAAACCATATCAAGCGTTCACACTATTAACAAGATGTCATCAAAGGCTCCTATAGGAGCATATGGACTGTCTGTAGGTAGCAAATGTAGAATGAAACAACATGGGTAGATGAGTGGTTTCAAGAAAAAACAAAAATTAATGTAAAATATTAAAATTCATAATTTACACCAATTAAAACTTGAAAAAAAAATAAAAACTTCTCCTTCAACATGGAAACCATCCTTGTAATCACCTATATATGCATGTTAATGGCTAATTGAATACAAAAGTTGTAAATGACTACACACCTCCTCTTTTTTTATCAAATTAAACTTTTTCCACCACTATATTCTAATTAAGGATGAATCAAGACTTAAAAACCTTAAAAATACTTATGAACATGTTATACATGTCCTCTTTATGGAATTCAAACTTTTGCAAGTGGAAAATTGACTGAAACTATTCATGGTGGCACCCTCTGGCAAAGTGAGTTAGTTGGATTATCAAAACAAATTTTAATATAAAACCTATAATTTAAATTAATATAGGAGTAATTAAATATTATATATAAACAATCTCAAAAATTGGATTGTATGCAATCTCCAAAACCAAATAAAAACCTAAAGGGTGTATAGATTAGTAGGTAGTTTTTAATAGTCAATTTCAAATGGATGATTCATAAATAACATTTGATAGTTATACAACTTATTTACATGAAAAAATAGGTATCTAATTTTGTAATATTATTCCAAGATAATTTTTCCTAAAACCCCTTGTGTTGATCATACCAAGCAAGAACCTGCAAGTGACTTCTCTATACCAAGAAGGCTGAAAAAGAGATAGAATAGTTTTGAGATATAATTGAACTTTAATGTCATTCAAAACATGTATTTTATCTGAATAATATTAAATTACATCCCATAACCCTATCCTACATGGAAAAAACCCAAGGAGGTTGTACAAGTGCCCAATTCTTCCTTTTCTTTAAGAAAAATAATTTTTCTTCTGATAAACCTATAAATTTTCTATTATGTCAGTCAAGTAAGACTTATACGTATGCATGTAAAAATACATCAAATTTTTAAACTTTCACATTTCCTAAAAACCTATACAAAGCATCAAATGCACTTGTTTTTTACCCTTAAAATGAGCCAAAATGATAAATAGACCTAAAAACTAATTGATCAAAGATAATACAACATTAAATAACATCAAATGACCTATAAAAAACCTCATGAAAATACATAATACCCAATTTTAGGCCTAAAAATAAAGGTTTTTAATAAGGGTGCCCTAATTTAACTTAAAAGTCAAATTTGGTCAACAAATTGGTGACTCATATGGGTAGTGTGCCTACTATAATAACTAAAGTAGTAGCCTTATTAGTCCATTGGGATTATGGAGTCATATATGGAATGATAAAACCAATATAACCTTGACCATTGACCATAAACCTTTGACCGAGATAAGACACTAATGATTACTTCAACCACACAAGGCAAAGGACACACACCAATAAGGCAAACACACATGTGCTTAAATCACTTAGGCAAGAAAATAAAAAACTACAATGTACAACTATAAATTATCATACCTCCCCCTAGATCAAATTAAAATATAGAGACTCTTATTGCTTCATGACATGGAGGATTGAATGAGGCATATAGTCTTTTGAACTCTAGTATTGATGTTTCCAATTCTTTCACAATGTTTGCCAACTTCATTGGCCTGATATTAAATGAGAACCAAATAGCTCCAAAAAATTGACTAAGGAATTTAATTCCTCTTGTATCCAAACAACCTCAACTTTGTCATGTGATCCTTCAACTATGATTTCTAATGGTGATTCAACAAGGCATGCCTTCTTGTCTTCCATAGTGCTCTCAATAAAATTATGCTTCCTCTCAGCTAAAAGTTATTCTAGCTCATTAAGGAGCTTAGGGAGACTCTTTATTCACCTTGTCATGCACTTGGACTTTAACTTGACAAATATCTTTAATCTCTTGAAAGAGCTCTATTTACAACTGCCAATCATCCTTATCCCCTTTTTTATTTAGATCCTTTTCATCCTCAATCTTGGAATTGTCATCCATAACCTCATCATCAAGCATGGAGTCTTACTCATGTAGTTCTTACTTAATGTCTTGAACACCTTCCTCATGGATGTACTCCTCCTTAAGAATGGATGCATTAGAGTTAGCTTCATCAATACACATACCCTCAAATATGGAGATAATATCTTGTGGATTGTATTTTTGTTCATCAAATGAAGTACCTATGGTAATCTCTTCCTCATAATCACTCATGAGTTCTTCCTGATGAACCATGATTTGGACTTTCTCTTCTTCAATTACTTCTCTCAAGATAGGCTCTTCAACACAAGGAAAGTATTTTTCATCATCAACTAAACAAGGAGATTAAACACAAGAACTCACCTCTTATTCATCACTAAGGGCCTCTTGAAGGCTCTCAATTTTCATCTCAACTACCATATCCTGAATTTGATTCTCAAAGGCTGCAAGATCTTCCATCTCCTTTCTAGTGATTCCAAGACTAGGCATCTTGAAATCTATTAACTTATCCCAATTAAGCTACCAAGGAGTTGCATACTCTTGAAGTAAGAATTCTAAATTTACCTCAACTAGCTACTCTTCTTTAGATTCCCACACCACAAGTCCATCAAGGTAAAAGGTTATGGAATGAGGATAAAAATAACTAGTTGGTGGAGGTGGAACATAAAGTTAAAAATTGGGTTGAGAATTAAAAGTAAGAGATTCTTTTAGGAGATCTTGAGGAAGGGGAGGTGGATCTTGGACTGAGACAACATGGATTTCTTCCTTCCACTTGACATCTACTTCATTCACATTTTACTCAACTTTGGAACTCTCTTGAATAAGGTGAAATTGGGTGTGTTTAGTCTTAGAATCTTGTTTTGGGTCTAAACCTTTCATCACACCTTGACTTAACAACTTCATCTTTGACTCTAACTCTTCAATTTTATTCACTAGATCCTTTTGTAAAAGTCTATCTTTAAGCTCATAGGAATCATTATGAGGCTGAGGTCTACATGAGGGTTATCATGGAATACAATAATATATTTGAGTAAGGATGGGAAGGACTTGTGAAGGATTAAATCTACTCTCCACTTCATACTCTTTGACAATGCTTCTATCTTCTTTCTTGCTCCATGACTCTACTATTTTGATCCAACTTAGGATATTAGGATTTGAGTTCTCTTCTTGATGAATGGTAGGATGTGTTTTTATAATATTAAGCTTCTCTTCAATTTCAAAATATTTGTCAAGGCTTTTTTTCTCTTTCTTTCCCCATGACTCCACTATCTTATTCCAACTTGGGATATTAGGATTGGAGGTCTCTTTTTGAGGTGGTGGGGATATAATGTGAGAGGGAAATGAGGGATTGAAATCCACTTCTTTTTTTTCCAACATGGAATATTGCATATTCATATTTTCCAACTCAATTTTCCTATCAAAGTTTTCTTTAAACACAAGGTTATTCTTCTCAACTCTTTCTTCCACTTGATTTGGAAAAGGATGGCCTTGATAAGGTTGATTGGGTTCATGAGTGGGAACCATGTAGGAATGATAAAAACTTTGTAGAAGTGGAAAATAAGTATGATAGGTTTGGTGAGGCTTCCTTTCATGAACTTCTATCTTATCCTCTAAGAATGAAACTAAACCACTCACATCTAGCATCTCACTTGTGAGCCTTTGTCGATTGGCTCTCTCAATAGGTACTCACTCCCTCTTAAATAAATCTAATGAATTTCTCACTTAATGGATGGAATGATTAGGAATATTTTGGCCTTATTACCTAAGAGTATCAATCTCCAATGTATATCCTTGATAGTCTAATAGTGTCTTCTTGAAGTTAGAAATGGGTTGGCTTGAGGACTAACTAGGTTGACTATGAGAAACATATGGAGAAGTCTGGTTATATGACTGGTAAGAATCATGTATAGGATGGGTACGATCATATTGAGGCTAATAATAACCATATTGGGGTTGAAAATAAGCATATTGGGGATAATACACTTCATTATAGGGTTGGTTAAAAACTTTCTCATATCGATAGGGAATGACATAAGCTTGGAAAGTCTCACCAACTTATGTGAAGTTGTAATCAACACCAAGGTCACCCATGAAACTTCATTAGAAAAAAAGGACACAAGGAATGAATATCATCAAACTTCAAATGAAATACGTGGGTTTCTTGACCAGCTGATACAAATTTGGAGTCACCATTAATGCTTAGATAAATGCCTCCAAAGGCTAATATGTTGTGTAGACACCTAAATCTAGCCACCAATAACCTCCAATCAATCTTTTAGCCAATTTACACCCAAAATTCACAATTTCGCCTAAAAACACTAAAATATTCTAAATGATGTGAAACTGACATATTCAAGTTTTGATTTTGGCTAAAGTATCATTAAAGTGGGAAATGCAATTTATGGGCCAACTAACTTCAATTAGATCATTTTGAGTCAAAATGCCAATTTTGTACCTAGGTACTTTGGATTGCTCTTTACTATCAAATTTTATGCAAAAGACAAGTGTCTTTGTTATTTGTTATCGGTAACATCCTAAATGAGATAATAGATCTAATATATCTAATAGCTCCTTCCAATTCCAATCTAGTCAAATTTTGGACCAATAATAAGGCATTGTTATCAATTTGGGTAATTTGTGCACAAAGTGCTTAAACATGTTTAAGAGCTAATTAAACCAAATCAAGTCCTAATTTATAGTTCCATGGAAACTTGTTGAATACTTATTTTTAGAAATAAATATGGAATATCTACATCATCAATTGACCTCATTTCTTGGGAAGACATCCTTAGGCCATAAATGCCACAAACATCAAGATTCATGCCCTCCATGTCTCATTAATGCCTTCCATGAAGCCATCCATGCCTCTTAATTACCCCTTCTTCTAATGACATGATGAGGATAATTACAAACTTAATTCCAAAAATTAAATTAATACTCAACCACACCTCTCAATATTGACATGGATAGTTGAGGTTTATTCTAATCGAATCCAAAAATATATAAATAGGAGGCCTCAAAACATCATTTCTAAGACTTGAGAATGCAAAGTTATAATGTTGGATTGGTTCCAAAAGATTAAATAAATTAGTGTTACCATGCTAAATTGATTCCAAGCCAAGCCAAGCCACAAGCCAAAGGTTCTAAGGAGAGATGGAGGTAGCCAAGCTTCCATTGCCAAGGACTTCATGAGCACAAAACCGAGCAAGCCACTACTACAAAGGAATTTGGAGCATCCATGGAAGGTGAATGAATCATTGTATTTTATTCCTTACTTTTTACCTATGTTTGTCATTTGTTTTTGTTAACTAAGCTCTCCATAGTGTCTAGGCCTGGAGATGTTATGCTATTAGTGTGTTTATTTCATTTTGTTTTCATTTTAGAACTAACACCATACTAACCATCCTCTCTTGATTCAAATTCATAGATCACATAATGGCATGCCCGATGGGACTAGATGCATCCTACACATGAAGGATATCATTTTGCAACACTAAAATATTTATTTCATCCTTTAAAACTCTTATAAATTTATTTTCTAATTTTATTTTTCCATTTTTATTTTCCATAGTTTTACATAGTAACTAATGTTGGAAAGTAATATTGACATTAGTTACCTATCGTAACTGACATTGGTTAGCAAAATTGGCATCAGTTAAATCTCAGTTACCTAGACTAACTGACATAGGTGGTAATAACCAATGTTAGTCACTGTGTTTTTTCTAAAAAACATATACCCAAGAGTTAATTTTTGAAAGTTTATTTTTTCAAACTCAAAAGAGCTTCAAATTTAAAGGACATGCTAACAATTTTGATATAGGACCAAGCTTGATATTTTTTCAAAACATGTTTAAATCACCTTTGCATGCTTAAAAACTAATTAAGAACCTTGTTTTTTGGTGTTTAACCAAAAATTTAGATGTTTTTGGTGAATAATTTCAAATTTTGCAAATAAGACCAAGGGGTCAAATGAACACCACCAAATATTTCATTTTGGGTTTAAAATTTAACACACTTGTCAATTCTTGTTGGCAATAGTTTTTTAATAAAAATTTTGTTTAGAAAAAAGAGGAATGTTGCATGTATGCTCTTCCATTTATCCCTTTTAGGGAACCTTTGGAATCAAAATCGCTATTCCTATTACACAAAACCTAGTCTAAGGATTAGAAATAATGTCATCTAAATCACTCCCCAAAAATTCATCAAAGTTTGGGTGATCTTAAAAATGACCCTAAAGTCTTTCTATTTCATGTTTTCTTTATTTTTATGCATCTTGGCTTGTGAGGCGGATGTCATTACCTCCCATGATTTATGTAGTGAAGCTTTAACCTAGGGTTTCATCTCCCAACATTGATTTCAGTTACTCCTTTTGAGTTGTACACATGACATATCTGCATTTGGACATCGCACTACATGAAGCAAAAAACATGTAGTGGTTGTAGAAAGGACTAGACCTTTTTACAACTAGCCAATGTCATGGTCACCCAATTTCCATGCTTTTATTTTTAATTATTTGATGTCAAATTAATTTTTCAATCAATTCCCATAGAGACATTTGAAAGCTTTCTAGTTTAGTCAACCCCACATTTATATACCCTTGCTAGGATTTGGATGATTATACTTAGTGTACTTTGGTCATTTTTTTGGGTATGTTTTGAGACAAAAATTTGATTATTTGTTCATAAATCCATGTCAAACCCATTTTTTATATACATCACTCTTTTATCTAAAGAGGTGTTATGCTGGCTATTTTACACCATAATTGTGCCTTGAAATTTTTTCTAAACTTATTTGTGTGTGTGTCATTTAAGTTGTAGAGGGTAGTGTTATGATACCCAAATCGTGTCAACCCATTTTACCTTTGAGTCTTTGAAACATAGTATTGACCACATTGTTCGATCATTCTTACGGCATTAGGATACTCTATTTATTTTAAGACTAGTTTACCTTGCACCAAAAACCATTGTTTCAAACCATGTCATGCATACCATTTGGACCTTTGTCTTATGCTATCATGATGTCCAATATTGTCTAGCTTGTTTAGTCAAAACCTAGTTTTCATTATTGATTTTTTAGTTATCCTTATCAATTTTGAATTCAAACATTGATTGATTTCTATTTAGGCCTTAATTCATGGGGTTGATACACATATCTTTCTCTTTTGGGTTGCATAACTTTGGTTAATTGATTACCCAAAACTGAAAAATATTGATGGTTTTTTTATTTAATACCTATCCTCATAATTACTTGTGCCTTTATTTGGGAGAACATAGACTTTTTCAAGGAGCCTTTTATCTTATGCCTTATGCCAACTGATCATGTTTATGTTTAATTCCATGTGTCATATTTATGTAAAAGTTGTTTCAAAACTTGTTAGATTAAATCAAATCACATCAACCTTTGTTTCAAGTATATATTTTGATACGATTTGGCCAAAAGTCTTAGCACATTCCTATTTGTTTGAGCCTAGATTTTAACACCACATTTAGACAAAAGACCTAGTAACTCAACTTTTCCCTTTCCTAGTTTAGACCTTGTTTGGAACACTTTAACCTAGACCTTTTACATGGTGGTTTTTATTTAGACACTTGACCTTTTTTTTTGTGTATGACATTTTACATTAGACATTAGACATTTGATGTTAGGCTATTTTATGCCAGGTGTTAGAATAAATCATTTTGGTGATATATCTCTAATTTTAGACCACATTAGAGATATAGCTCCACCCTTTGACCAAGTTAGACCATGTTTGAACCATTTTTCCTTTGGACATAGTTTTTCAAAGTTTATAGAACTCTAAGTATTTTTTTTCAAAGATTTCATCATTTACATGGATATCTCTGACTACACTTATGGTGGAGTCACTTACAGTCCAACTTGTGATAGAATGGCCACATAAAATAACTTTTATGGATTTTTTCAAGACCCTAATGATGTTAATATGGTTTGTGAGATAGATTTATATCTACCTCATATTAATCATTCATTGGAACAAAGTCACGAAGCAACTTACGATCCAACTCAAGACCTTGATCGGTATGAAGAGTCTTGTCAAGAGGAATTTGAAGACCTATATATAGATAATGTTATTTGGGATACTAATCCATACCCTCTTTTCAATAATCAGTACAAGGAACACAATCAAGAACTAGCTTATGAGCCAACTCATGACTAGGATGATATGGTTTGTGAGGAAGACTTAAATGATTTTGATTATGTGAGTAATCAAGCTCCAACACATCATACCATTTCTATTTTAGGACTACAATGCTACACCATTTCTATATTAAGACCTCATCCTTTGTTTTATGTGAGTAATTAAGCTCCACAACACCCTTTAATCATTCTATGACCTAGTCCTTTAGTTTATAAAGGAAATCAAGCTACACACCACCCTATTATTACCATATTATTACTTTATCCTTTGGATCATGTGATTAATCATGATCCCTAAGGCCATATCATTATCCAATCACAAGTCATTCCTCATCTAGTACCAACACAACCAAACCTTAATCAATCTAATCATTTAAAGACCAAGCTGTGTTCAAAATTAGTATTATTCAACTCATTGGAAACCAAGGCCAAGAGAACCAACCAATCCAAGATATTTCTATTTAGTCAATAATTTGTGATAATTCAGCCTATGATAAATTGCCTATTGATCCTATACTAATTGTTGAGGAGTCTCACTCTAATGAGCTAGTTTTTGTTGTGTCACTTATTAATGATTATAACCACCTTTGGACAAATCATTTCCTTAACCATGTGATTATTTTTCAAGAGCCTCTTAGTGACAAGCTAGTCTCTGAGGAGTTGTCTCTTGACCATTTTCCCATCCTAGAGGAGTCTCACATTGGAAAACTAGTCTTCATGGATCCCATCATGCTATTATAGGTTGTTACTTTTCTAATACCAAATATTCAAAAAGACATCATTATAATAGAGTACCCATCAAATGAAGAATTAGAGTTAGAGTTAGGTTTTAATCTAAGACCAACATCAAATTTAGCATTAGAATATGAATCTAAATCAACGTTAGTCTCAACATCAGATTTAGAGTCCCTTGAATTAAAATTAGATTCAGATAAAGAATATGTTCATGGCTATTATAACATTTGTTATGCATGCCTCATAGATCAATTTTAATACATTTATTATACTTCTATAATTTTTGAGGATGAGTACTTCAAATTTAACACAAGTTATCCTATTATCTTCTATAAGGATTATGTAGCCTCTCCCCATTTCATTACCATTCCATAGGCCATTACCATCAACCAAAATAGCCATATTATTGACATTCCATCTCCCATAAGTTTTGATTGGCACTGATAGAATCACACTTTATTGAAATAAATCCATGGTGACATAGTAGTTGAAGAAGAGCAAGGAGACCAAGACAACATTCATGTAGTAGAAGAACACTCTCCTAGTGAAACCTTTTTGAAGGTGTTAGAGGATAATCCAAGTTAGAACTCAACATCTTTTAGAGAATTTTTTTCAAAAGTGCTAGAAGACAATAAAATTCAAAGGTCAACATTACTTAGTGAAACCTTCTTGAAGGTGCTATGGTACAATCAATACAACTTCATTGGTGAAAACCTCATTGAGGCACCAATAGCTAAGCACAAAAGTTCTTCACTACTTGATGAAGACAAAATCAAAGATTAAATCAAAATAGTTTCCAATCTATAGCCTAATCAAATGGTAGCTCCTCTCAAGATCAAACAATAGAAAAATATGGTTGTCCTCTTAAGAGAACAAGTATTATGCCCCACCACAACCAAAATTATGTCAAATCTAGCATCATCAACATTATGTGTGACTAAAATTCATGATCTTCATTTGTTTCCCCACCATTATATATTACTTTATCATCTACCATTCTATTTTAAAATCAAACCTAACATCCATTATTTTTTCCTATTTACCATCCATAGTTGAAATTTCCTTTATAGAGGCTACAAAGATACATTATCTCAAAACTTAAAGGAATCAAAATTAATGACAAATGAAGATCACCAAAGCATTCTATACAACCAAATCTGTAGGCCAATAATCAATACCAAGGTCAACCATGAAACTTAATTAGGAAAAAAGGACACAAAGAATGAATATCATCAAACTTCAAATGAAATACTTGGGATACTTGAATAGCTAATACAACTTTTGATTCACCATTGATGCTTAGATAGATGCCTCCAAAGGCTGATGTGTTGAAGGACAACACCAAAAATCCTCCATCTCTTGGAATAAGAGTCCCACTAAGTATGCTAAAAAATATTGTCACTTCTATTATAACCCTTTGAGGAGATGCAAATCTCTCCTCATCCAAGTGTTAAAATAGAATCACTTCTATGTTTGTGGGTAGCCTAAGGAATGATGTGAGTCTCTAGATAGGGATAGCTCCCTTGATGTACCACTTAGGATTGAAGTTAAAAATAAACTTAGGGGTGTGAAAATGGAGAGAGATAACTAAATGAAAATATAAACTAAGGATGCGATACACCAAATAAATTTTATGACTTCTAACCAATTGCATTCTACACTTAAGACCAAGAAACAAACTAAAACATACACTCCTTTAATATTCATCTTCTCACATCAATGTTACATTATGAGGTCATGGATGAATGTTAAAAGATATGAGGAATAGACAAAAGGCCTTGAATGGAAATAATGAAAATAATAACTCACTAATAATTTGACATCTCTTAAAACACTTCACATGCCCTATAAGAAAAGTTTTCCAACTGCAATCAAGGTGTAAGAATGAGACCACATGCTAAGAATCCATAGTCTTCACTAAACAAGATTCATCATTCAAGTGGAAAACACTTATGAAAATTCATGAAGAGGTAACACTTATTAATTTAATCTATCAAAAGGTATAAAAATTATTATGGATTCACCATACTCATGTAGAGCAAAGAGTACAATGGCCAAAAATGGTTAACTCTTATAGAGCTTGAGAGAGAGAGAGAGAGAAACAAAGAAGTCCAAGGGTCATAAGGACACTTGTCACTCCAATAAAATAATTTATCCATACATGGAAAAAAGGTATTGGTTGAACCATGAAAGGTCATAAATTACAAATGTCAACTCAAGTCATCAAAGTTATGTAAAGTGGCATAAAACTCCTTTTGCACAAAAAAACTACCTTCATGATTGGGCCTATTTCAACATATTGTAATTAATAAGGGCTAGGTATGATTATTTTAATTCAAGGTAATGAAATCATACATGCCTCTCCATGCATTGGTTGCATGTTTGGTCCTTTGAAAACCTCTAGAAAGGAGCCATCATTAACTACTATCTAGAGAACTACCCCTTTTATGCACCCTACACACTTGGCCTCAAAATTAGCATCAATTTTACAAGAAAATACATAGGATGAAATTTATGACACCTTTTAAGACCCTAAATGTACCTAGATTCATCAGAGACACCTTAAAATAAACTCACATGAAGTTTTCCATCTTCTTCACTAATTTGTCCAATTTGCTAGATTTGATTAACTAATTTAAATCACCTATTTTTAGCACATATAATGTGTTTCAAGGAATTAAATGAATATTTTTAGTTATATTAAGTCTCAACATTCCATCCAAACTTTGTTTTAGCCCCTAAATCTTCCTATAACCTGTACAACACATAAGATAATGAGAAAAACCTTGTTTCTACCCCCTTCCATACAATTATGTATAAATAATCTGGGTTTTAAATATATTTTGGATGACCTATACAACCTCAAATCACTATTATAGACAAAATATCTCATTTTGGTAGCTATCCAACTCCATTTCCTAAGACTAATCCTTGGCAACAGTTTAATAGGGTTTTAAGCCTATCTTGAGTCTTAACCTTGGTTCATAAAACCTTGACATCTATGTTGCTAAAAAATTTCAAAAATTAATTTTTAAATACATCTAATAAATTTATTAAACTCCTTTTTCTCCCATACAAAGCCTCAATAATGATATGAGCATCCAAAACAATCTTATCAAGCTTGTTCTTATCTTTTCCTACATGTTGAGTTGGTTTTGGGATAAAAAAATGGATCCTAATGTTTTCTCTAACCTATAATGACTTAACACATCTTTTTACACTCCATAAAATTTTTTAAATATTATATGAGTCATATAAAAGAGTAGAAAAGAAGACGATCCCTTCATCTATCACTATGTTTCACTATTCCTTAATGCTTTGATTAAAACTTTTATGGCTTGGACTATTATACTAATATTATTTATATTCCATAGGATAAAAAAACTCTAATTACATCCCAAAATAATTCTCAATAAATGTGTAAATTTGACTTATGTCTATAGTTTAAATTGATCCCTTATTGGGTGTTATGTCTCAAAAGGTCATATTTACAAACTTAGGAGCATGGAGTAATATATTTTGTTTCACTTCTCATTGATAGTTTTATCATGTTTTTATAGATGTATTACAATCTCAAAAACCATATTTAAATTTTAAAACAAAATTTGGCTCATCATCTTATGCATTTTATCCTAAACCTATAAGGTTTATACAAGGGTGAAGTGTCCCCTGTCTGAGACAAAATAGGGGGTACTTCCCATATTTTATCATAAAAATTAGATATTATAGAGGGATATCCAATTATAAAGGATGAATTTAAAAAAATTGAGCTCCTAATTAGGTCATCTGACCTTATATCCTTCCAAATTCTAAATAGACCTCTAGAGAAGCAAGGAAGTGTAAGGTTCTAAGAGTAGAATATATTTCACATGTTTAGGGTTCGTTGTCTACCTATTTTCACATGATATATTAATATATTTATTCTATAAATATTTTGGATACATATCAAATCCATTAATCTTACCAAGCTTTCAATTATACCATTCATACACATTGATCTCTCAAACTATGTGCTTTACTTTGATTGATTATGTTTGGTTGGTTGGCTATATTAAAGCCCTATGAGACCTAAGTGTGATTTATTTACATTTTTTATAGTATCATAGAGGTAATAATTATCCTCATGAAAGTGATCATGATTTATCTTAACATATTAGTCTCCCTCCAACCTCTTTTCCAAGCACCTTGAAACCCAAAACTGAGTTTTCTCCCTCAATGTAACCCCTACTTGTGTCATCTATTGTAGGTGAAATTTTATGTCAATTAGGTTCTCCATGAAATGTTTTTAATATTAATTAAATCCTATATTTTCAATATATCATGATGTAACTCATTCATTTCAAACCTGAGCTAAAACATCACCTAGGACCAAGTCTTAATTCACTGTCTACCCTGACTGAGATAAACCCTTTTAGACTTTGTTGTAGGTGTTCACACCTTATTTTTAACTTAGAGTTAATGTTTAAGAATAATTCATATGTTATATATTAATTAACACATGTATTAATCATGTGTTCACTTTTAATGAACTTCACATTCCTACTTGGGTGATTGAATGTACAATTCTTGATTGTGACTATGACATATGCTCTTTCACCCCTACTTATAAGTGTGTCTCACCCCATGAGACATTAGCATGGTTATTGGGGATTTTAACTATTTATTTAGTTCATAAAATGTATGTTTCACTAGTACCTAACCTTTAAAATATTTAAACAATACTTTGTGTGCCAAGTTCTAGGTGACTACATCATACCCTGTTGTAGGTGACATTGGCAACATGTGTACAGATTGAGCATGTGTTTAGGAGGGTTTAGACATAGATGATTATATTTTATTGATGATAATTTGGTCAAAAATATTTATGAAATCATTTATAACCATTTATATATGTAATATATACCTAAATTGTAACTTTGGTGGAGAAGTGTCACTTTTAGGCTCAAACCTATAGATAATATTGTAGGAATTTAGTGTGTTTATTATGGGCATATTAAGGGCCATCAAAAACTTACCTCCTTTTACTCATTGAAATCCATATTTGACATGGGTATATTATATGATATGGTATATAAATTAAATCTCACTAAATTTATTAATACCATATACCATCATGATTTAGGATGCCTACAAGAAACCTTTGGATTTCTATTTTTATTTTTTAGGGACAAGATCCCTAAATATATCCCTCTTTTGCTTCAGAGAATTCCAACCTTTCACTTGCCACTCCACCTATTCAGAATATATTTCATGTTACAAATATAATGTTAGAAGTTCCAATAAGTTTTCACTATTATTTAATCTTTCCATATGATACTTTAACTCACTGTTGACACTAGTTGTAGATGATCATATCACATAGGTAGTGAGTATAAGGAAGGACAGTGTATAAAGTGTGAAAGTTTGTAGACACTTATATACCTTCACCAAGAATTTAAATGAAATTTTAATAGTATTAATAGATTTTAAACCATATAAATCCTTCATCATGTTAACATGATGTCATCAAAGGCTCCTTTAGGTGCATATGGACTATATATAGGTAGTAAATTTAGAATGGAACAACATGGGTAGATGAGTGGTTTCAAGAACAAGCCAAAATCAATGTAAAATTTTAAAATTAATAATTTCCACCAAGTAAAACTTCAAATAAGTTTCAAAAAATCTCCTAAAATGTGGAAACCATCCTTAAAACCACTTGTATATGCATGCTAATGGATGACGAATGCAAAAGTCACAAATGACTGCCCACCTCCTCCTTTTGTATCAGATGAAACTTGTGCCACAACCATATGATAAATAATGACTAATAAAGACTTAAAAACCTTAAAAACATCTTTTTAACATTATATATAGGTCCTCTATATGGAATTCAAACTTCTGTAAGTGCAAAATTGATTGAAACTATTCATGTTGACACCCTCCTACAAAGTGAGTTAATTGGATTATCAAAACAACTTTAAATCTAATAAAAATCATGGGAAGTATTAAAGTAATTCAATATTATATATAAAAAATCTCAACAACTAGATTGTAAAAAATATCCTAAACTAAATAAAAATCTAGAGGGTGTATAGATTAACAGGCAATTTTGAACATTCAACTTCAAATGGATGATTCATAAATCATAGTTGATCATTATCAAACTTATTTATATGAAAATTTAGGTATATAAGTATATTATATTCATTCAAGATAATTTTTTATGAAACCCCCTTATGATGACTATACTAAGAAAGAACTTGCAAGTCACTTCTCTATGCCAAGAAGGATGAAAAATAGATAGAATAGTTTTGGCCTACAAATGGAACTTTAATATTATTAAAAACATATATTTTATCTGAATAAGATGAAATGACATCCCCTAACCCTATTCCACATGGCATAAATCCCAAGGAGGTTGTACAAATGCCTAATTCTTCCTTTTCTTTAAGAAAATTGACTTTTCTTCTGATGAACCTATAAATTTTAATTTCTCAATTCAATAAGACTTATAGGGATGAATGGAACATGAAATAACGTTTTTACACTTTCAAATTTCCCAAAAACCTATACAAATCATTAAATGCACCTCTTTTAACCCTTAAAATGACCCAAAATGATAAATGAACCTAAAACTAATTGACCATAGCTAATACAACATTAATTGACATCAAATGACTTGAAACCACCTCATGAAAATACATTATACCCCCTTATAGGCCTAAAAGTCAACTTTTTAACTAGGGGTGCCTTAATTTGACCTAAAAGTCAAATTTGGTCAATAATAGCCTTGAGACAATAATTAGATTTCATAAAACTAATCAGGAATACATATTTTTTCATCACTGCTACATTTAAGAGACCCGCAGTCTTCTATTTATGATTGTACCATTCTTTAAACAAATCTATGTTGGGTCTGAATCCATTTAATTTGGATAAAAGAGAAATAAAAATCTTAGAATCTACCTTGTCTACTATCAAATCTATAGAATTTAAACATAAATCATCATTCACTTAGCACTGTCATGAGGTTCAATTGAAAATCTATCATTTTTTAGAACATAGATATTTTAACTTGGAGCCTATCTACCTACAATAAAGGAGGTTTGGGAGAAGTGAAATTGGTACATTATGTACATCCCCATGGGATGTTTTATTCATAAACCCTATTGAAACCTAGTCTAGGTGCTCATGGGTCCTTAGATTTCCCCACCTTCCTAGGTGTGACCCTAACATTACCTTTATGAGGATTATATTGTTAAGATGTTGCTGGCTCTAACTCCATAGTTTCCTACCTAGCTAGAGATTTTAAATTCAAAAGATCTTTTAACTTCACTCATCTAATGACCTACCCTCACTCCTCTTCTTTGAGTATATATCTAATTTTGTCTATAGATCAGTTGCATTCTCAAAGTTAGGGTATTATTAAATTATTATATAAAGTGCTAAAACATATTATCAGTCTAAAATAATTTAAATCCTTTTCTCACACATTTTTTGGAATTAAAACAAAAATTGTATTGTTAATTTCAATTAAGATTTTACCAAAGACAAAATAATGCATGTCTTGATAATAGAACATCTTCATGTACAATATCCAAAAAAAATATGTTAAAAATGTAGGATGGAAACCTTCAGTTCCCAAATATTTGTTACTACCTAAAGAAAACAGAACATACTTAACTTACTCAACTAAAAATAAACCAATAAGATGATCATTATCCTGTTGTGATAGACTATAGAGAATAAAATTTAAATTATCCTTCTCTACTTCAAAATTTATTTAAACATTTCATGTGAGGAGGTTCTTGTAGAAATGACTTTTTTTTCTATAACTATTTTGTCTTCTAAACTTAAAATTTCAATCAAATTTAGATTTATTTATTTATTTGACATTCATATGCCTCTATGTTGAAACATGGACAAACCCGAGTATTTATATTATTTTCTAACAAGCATAAGGCTTTAGATTAACATATATATAAGGTTTATTCCTTAGTGACTAAGGAGTATAATTAACTAAGGATAATCTTATGTTTGCTAAATAAATCTTGATTAATTCCATTAATTTCAATCTCTTTCTCTTGATTGTCCAATTCCTCCACGATCCTGTTATTTTGTAATAAGATATTACTAAAGGTATCCTTGTTTAAGTTTTAAATATTTTATTTTAAATTACTTCATTTTTTGGAGATATTTAACATAATTGAACCTTAAAATTATAAATTCCATAATTCCTTTATTCTTTCCTTCAAATATAGATGGAGTAACCATTCATTTTCAAACCTGAAGGGGCTATTTACCCTCTTAGGTTCTAATTACAAGTTTATTAGATGCAAATTGTGATCTGATCCAATTATAGGTAAGGAAGACATACATCAATTTTGGCAAAAATATAAATCAACCAATATAACTTGAATAATATTAACACCCATTATTATATTTGTCCATGTAATACATGACTACCTTATCTCTATATCCATAAAACCATATTAAAAAATAGATCTTTATAAGTCTTCCCTACTATTTGTAAAAAAATGAAGTCAAACCCTTTATTCTCTAAGGGAGAAATAGTTGTCTTAAAGTTATTTGATAGCATCCATTTAAATTATTTACAATATTTTGAAAACCATACAAATTATTTCAAAAAGGATCTTTTATAAAAATGTGAATTTGAAGTATAAATTTTTGATAAAATCAATAAAGAATTATCCAACTTATTTATGAATAAGATTGTTAAATGATTATTATTTTTAATTAATACTCAATCCTCTATAACATAAGGATATAAAAGAGTCATTAATCCTACTAAGGAATGAACTGAATAAACTCAAATAAAATATGCATTGTTATATGTTTTAATTTTTTATGTAATCAAAGCTAATTTCTAACATTTTTACCTATTGAAGAGAAAGGAGGCTAGTCCTTTCTAAAAAATTCTTAATATTATTGAAATAAAATATGTAAATTTGTTATAGTTAGTTATGTAGTTCAAGTTAACTTTAGTTATAACTAATGTTATGTAGAGGTTAGTATTGGGGTTTTATCCTTAGTTAATATGTGCATTTATTATCCATTCACTCACATACATAATACACAAATATTTCCTATTTTAATTCTTTGTGTTAATATACATAATTATAAAATACCCATTACGTTCTAAATATTTATTTACTCTATACCTCCACAATCTTTATCTATTTAATATTTATATCTTTATATATTCCACCTTATTCCTCTTATTATTCTCTCTATATTATGTTCATTTCTCCTTATTATTATCTCTTTAATGTTATTATGATATGATATAATATGATAAATTATCTTCCACACATTTTACATTATTAAATACAATTTAAAATACAAAGGTTACATCTCTTCACTCATTTTTATTTTTAGTAACCATTGGTTTACATTTATTTACCTTATTAACTAGAAATTAGAGGATATTTCCATATATACCATGGCATATATTTATTTTACTTATGTAAATTATAATATATACTTCATCCAAAATATCTAGAGGATGCCTTCAAGATTCATACAATTCCACACGTCAATTTTGGTAATATTTTAGCCTCTCTATTGAAATGTGGTATGATTTTAGCCTCTATACTGTTTATTTATGCTCTTATAATTCACATGAATAATCCTACCAACATTTTCTTGGCCTTTATAATTTTGTCTCATCTTAGAGACAAATATGACTATTCTTGGCATGAATAATCCCAAAAAAAAGTATACCTCAAATTGTTATGAAAAAAATGATAAAAACATTTCACTACATGAGTGTAGCATAATCAATAAATAGAAACTTATACATCTATCATAAGATACCATAGTATCCTTTTTTGACTCACTCAACTTGATTTATAAGATAGTGTCACCCCTTATAAAAAATAAACCTTATTTAGTTGTGGTTATTCTAAAATATCTAAATTAAGTGTATTTATTTTATACATGCTCATGATGTCAATTCTGCACTTCAATTTTATATCAAGTTACAACAATACTTTTGTGGTGAAAATATAGATCCTTAAATAATTTTTAACAACACTTTGACTCTTCTATTTATATAAAAAATAATTATACTATGCAATGATACTATTTAATGTTCTAATGCTACATAAGATACCGTAAATTTTTATAAGGACTTATATATCTCTACACATGGTTATTGATATATTGTATCTATATATTTGCCTTTATTAACCTTGAAACTTGTGTGATGATTTTGAGATACACCAAAATTATTTTCTAACTTCCAACCACCATTTTCCCTCATTTTGAAACATTGTCTCATACTCAAGACTTATCACACCAAGTTCTTGATTCCAAATTTTAAACTTGTTGGTCAATCCATATATTTTGTTCTATTTAGATTTGTTTTACATTTTTTCCCACTTTTCATTGTTTTATTATTATGCTTTAAAATTAGTTTTAATTTTTCAATTTTTAAAGTATTATCTACATTTTATTGAATTTTTGTTATTTAGATATATTCTAGCACAACTCTATTAATTTATTTGCTACATATTCTTCCCAATATTCTCATGATTTTCCATCTTCTACTTATTTGATAACAAAATATTTTCTCCACTCACTTATTATGGTTGGTATACATAATTATTTGTATATATCCATGGTTATAGTAACTTGTAATCACTTTATTCTCCTTTTATCTTAAGACATCTTTCATGATGTCTTTTTACAAGTTCTTTCACTTCCTTATTAAAATATTGTGCCATCTTTCTACAATCTCTCAGGGGAGCACCTTCATATGGGACTATCCTATGAATACATGATGAATAATCCTCTATGTTTCCTATGTTATTAACTTTCATAATATTAACACATAAATAGCCTCTTCTAACACATGAAAATTAATTATTTTTAGTTTGTAGTATCTTCCTGGGTGTGTAGTATATCTGGTTGATATGGAAACCCTCTTCTTTGTGCACAATAAATTTTTAAATGTTTTCTTATGTTATATATGTGGAATATATACCTATAAGTTTTATTTAGGGTTTTGACTCTCCACACTAATCATGTCATCCTTGTGTGCTTCATAATCATTGTTCAAGTTGGGATAGGTTTCATTCACTTCATCCCACTATGATATTATTCATGTGAAAGATGTAATCAATTCTAATGGTAGGTTGACTATTAATCCATTTCATTTCATTATTATTTATTAAATTTTTTATTCTAATATCTTTTTATAATTTATGAAACATTAAAAAATTGGATATGATGTTTTATTTTCATATATTTCAATGACTTTAATCACTATGAAATTTACTTCTGCACATATGAGTACCCCAATTAAAGATATTGAAGTCCCATATACTAAATAATTGTCATATGTTATCACACACAATGGTGACTTTCCTAAATTTTCCTAGGTACTTCACATCATTATGTTAGTGTTTGATCCTAAATATAAAAATACATTCTCAAAATCATGCCCATTTAGCTTCACATATAAAAAAATATTTTTCTTCTTCCATTTACAAGTTGTTTGGATTTTTTTTTTCATTTTGAGGTTATTATTTTTATTACAAATATCCTTTCCATTTATCATTTTATGTTTCTACATCTGAATCCTCAAATAAATTTCCTATTATTTCACTTTTTACATTTCTTCAAAATCTTGCACCACTTACTTATGTCTATGGAGTCTCTTAGGTACCATTTTTTCCATTTGTGGCCTTACTTATTCCTCTTCACTATTATCTAAAACATCAAGGGGTTTTGATCCATGTATTTAATTACACATCCACATCATTTCCTTAGATTGTGGTACCCTCTAAAAAATGTGTATCTTTGTAGAATATTGTTACTATGAGATAATCTCTATGCATGGACTAATTAACATAGTGTTGATTAGCTATGGTGAAATAAAATGAATCATTTATACATTTTTCATGATAGAAACCTCATTTTCTATGATTTCACTTTATATATATATATATATATATATATACATACATACATACATACATACATACATATATATATATATACATATATATATATTTCCATACACACACATATATATATACATATATATATATATACATCTACATATACATATATATACACATATACATATACATATACATATATATAAATACACTCACACACACACACACACACACACACACACACACACACACACACACACACACACACACACACACACACACACACACACACACACACACACACACACACACACACACACACACACACACACACACACACACACACATGTATGTATGTGTATATATATACATACACAACCTTTCATTATCTGAACCTCATTAAAAACAAACCTAGACTAAGTTTAATCCTTTGAATTTATATTTCATTGGTATTATCCAAAGTGTCCTTGGTTTCCCCTAGTAGTAACCATGATACATATATGCAACCAAAATTTATATTGTGTGACATTCCTAATACAAATATGATGATGATGATGATGATGAAATGATAATTTATTTTGTGTTTCAAATGGAATTCTCTAGTTTTAATCCCTCATATTATTATTATATCTCTTAGGCACAATAAAATCCCCTCTTAGTGGCCTTTTTAGCTTCCCTAGGTCTCATCTCCAAAATCCGACATTGGTGATAGAACTACCCCTTATAGTGACAAAACCACCCTCCATAATTGTAAAACTACCCTATATGTGATGGGTTCATTAGGATGGTTTCATAAACTACCCTAGTGAACTCATCATATAAGTGTGGTTTAATTTTAAATATAGTGTTACTTTGTAACACTTAGAGGTGGTTTTATCTTTTGGGGCAATAGTTGTATAACCACCACTACAAGAAGGGTAGTTTCAACATAGTTCAAATTCCTTCTAAAATTAGCTCTCATGACTCTAGTTTTGATGCATTTTTCATGTTCAATGTCATTTTTATTAATTTTATCTTCTTGTATTTGCCTCCAATGAGGCCCATCTCTCTCCCTATTCTATTTTTAATCCTCTCAAGTTCCTCTCAATTTAAACTCCCTTTTGGACTTAGTTGAACTCCCCCATGTAAGTTATAACCTATTTATAAAAGAAATACATTTTTGTCCTAATTTTAGATCTAAAAATTATCATTATAAGTTGTTATTGTAAAGATTTTTAACCACAATATTGCTAAAATTTCTTGAAAATCAAACCTCCATTATTTTTCAGTTTACTACACTACTACAAGTGAATAAGTGTTGGTGTAGAAAATCTAACTTTACAAACTAGAACATTATTCAGCTTCAATTTAGTTGCTCTTTTTTTGTGGTTGTGTCTCCTATTTTCCCCATCTTGTTCTAAATATTATGCATCCTTTACCTAAAGAGGTTATATAATTAATAAAATAACATAATGAACAAGCATAGTAAGGATTATTTTATGAATACAACACATGCACTTAACCTAATCTATGCCTTGGTTAGGTTGGAGTTCTCTTTGACTTCCAATTTTTTTTTTTATTAGATTAAATTAGTGTAGTTATTGTTGCAATATATTAGTTTCAATAACTAGAAAGGAGTAACTTCGATAAGGAAAGAGATCTATTTCATTTCATTGTCTATGCTAAAAAAAGTATAGTTAGTTCTAATTATGTTTACATTCTAGTATATTGGCTTTATTTTAATTAGAAAAACATTCCACCAATAATTTTAGGAAAATCTTAACAAATTCTTATGTCATTTCTAGCTAATATAACATTATCTTTCCAAGATATGAATAAGTTTATTACATTCCAAATAATCACCTAATCACAAGAACTTAGACATTCATAAGTGCATAAATGATGCTATTATATTTTTTATTTTATTTGTTTTAGTGATGTCAATTTTTTGTAATTATCCTCTTTAAAATAAAAATCATAACTTTCATTTCTTGTCTCTATCTTAATAATTCATTCAAAAATCTTGTTTATAGAAAATAAGAGAAGTTGAAAATCTAGTCTAGTCTACTTGTGAAACTAAAATAAAATTAAAGTGTTGTTTTATTTATATTTTATATCATATTAATTATTTCATTTATTACATATCTAGACTAAATTTAAATATTTAGTTCATCCCGTACAAAAATAAACAAAATCATCAACATTTAGTTTGCATACAAATAAAGCTAGGAAAAATTAACATCTTGCACAATTGTATAGGTTTCTTAGTCTCTTATTACATGTATTATAAACCTTATTAAAAAATTTAAACAAGTATGATTTTATTTCATCTACTTCTATCTTTGCAATTTATTTACTTTCAACATTTTTTTTTCACCAAACAAAGCATTTATTCCCATAAAACCAAGAAAATCAAAAAATAATAAAAACTTAACAAAAAAATGTCAAAAATCCTTGATAACACATGTAAACCTCATATATTAACAAAATTTTCACCAATACATGGGATGAATCACATTCCATCCAAGCCTTGCCCATTGATACAAATATCCTATACAAATCCTTGATTTAATGTTATATCAAGCACATATAAAAAACCATTACCTAAATAATCCGATACATTTTTTATTTAAATATTGCCTAATATCCTTTAGATGACCCTTCTTGATACACTAGGTTTTGTCCATAAAATTTTATTCCCTGAGGTTAGAGAACTTGGTCTCACATTTGTTACATAATATGGCATCAATAATGAGATAAGACATGAGGTCTTCTAATCCAATCCAATCCAATCCATCATATCATAGTATAACCTTAGAATGTATTAGATGAATAAGAGTGAAATCCTAATCCATCCTTCATCATCCTTCCATAGAATATAAGATGTCAGTATAACATCATCTAGTCTTAGCCTCCTTTATGCAATGAGAAATGCAATAAATCTATAAATAAATCTTAGTTCACAGAAGATAAATGCTACTTACACTTTTTATTGTGGATACATTATATATTAGGGGTAATGACCAATATGGATCCACTAGACCTATCCAAGGGATATTTTACCACAATAAATTCAATAGGGAGGATTCCAAAGCCTCTAGTCAAGAGAAACGATACAATAACCCTAATTAGGTCCTATGTTTTCATATTCACTAAACTAATAACAAGTACATAAAAATCTAATCTAGTGCTCACCAAATCTTGTGGAATAAAATGGGGGTTAGTAAGCATAAAAACTAAACATGCATAAGAGAATCCTAATTAATCTGTGTATAGGTAAAACCCTATTGCATGGAGAGAGAGAAATATATTCATAAAATCCTAATGCATGGAGAGAGAAATATATTAAAAATACATTACTTATGATACTTGTATCTACTAAAGAGAGGAGATAAACTAGAGATACTTACCTTTAAGATGAACCTATTGAGATTAAATCTCTCCCTTGGACAAAGGCTCTTCATAAGAGGTTGTTATATTTTGTATGGATCACTAAGAAAGGGAAAAACATCCAAGACTTTTCCACAACACAAAATTCTTCTCCAAGTAGAAACCCTAAAATAAGATTCCTCAAGTAGAATGGTAGAAGAGAATATTGTAAATAAAAACAAATAAATAATTAACAATAAATTTATTATAAAAACGTAAAAATTTCAATGGAAGTCATAAAAAACAATTTTGAGCTCAAAACCCACTCAAACCTATAGGAAAGTGAAGGAGAATCTTGATAAGGCGATTTCAAGTGTTCACATCTCTCTTGGTTATTTTCATGGGAGCCAAAGAAGTTTATGGATGTTATAATAGGTATTTAAATACCACTTTGAATATTTTTTTCAACTCTAATGCCAAGTTTTTATGAATAAACATTAAGAGATCAAATAGGTCTAAAACCCTTCAACACCCTTGCAAGTGACCAATTTATGAAAATGGAGTTGGGAAACTAATAAAATTCAATATTTTTCTCTTTAAACCAATTTTAGGTTTCAAATGACTCACTAAATCTCCATCCCATCCTTTTTATCTATAGAGACTTGTATGAATTGGGTGAGAAATAGGGTATTTTTTACCATTTTTTGTGTTTTTTAGGTTCTAAGAGGAGTCTAAAGATGAAAAAAACTTTAGGAGGAATATATATACTTGGTATAACTATTAATATTAATTTAATACTCCATAATAAATTTTAAGTGTCCAAAAATAGCTCTCATCTTAGCTAGTCAAAATTGGCCTATTGGACAAGCTAGTGAGAATGGTGGAAAACTTCAAGTGAGTTAATTTTAATGTGTCCCTAATGATTCTAAGGCCATGAAGGGTCTTTAAATGTGTCATTAACTCACTACCTTGGATTTTCATGGGAAAATAAAACCAAATTTGAGTTTGAGTGTGTAGGTTTCATGGAAGAGGAGTTTTCTTGATAACATATGATGATATCTCATTTTGGGAAGGTTCCAAATGACCAAGGCTAAAACCAATGCATGTAGAGGAATTCCTGAGACCATTAAAATTAATTAAAATCATTATAACTATTAATATTTATTTATGAAGTGTTTAATAATCTCAAATCATGAAGGCATTTTTTTTAGCCAACATGAGGAATTTCATGCCACTTTTCATTAAGTCTATGCCTTGAATTGACATTTATACTTCCTAACCTTTCATGGTTCATCACATATGCTATTTTCATGAAAAAATTAGATAATTTTATCATCCTTACAAGTGTCCTTGTGACCTTTGGAATTTTTTCTTATTCTCTCTCTCAAGTTTTAAAAGAATTGGCCATTTTGCCATTGTAACAGATGCTCCACCTGCGTATGGCATAGCCCTAATAAAATGCATAACATTTGATCAATAATGATAGTTATTTTTACATTTATTTTCATAGTGTGTTTAATTAGATGATAAATCTTGCTTAGTGAAAAATATGGATTCCTTAGCATGTTGTTTCATTCTTTCACATATTTGCAGCCTCTTCTTATAGGGCATGTGAAGTGTTCCAAGAGATGTATAGGTTTGAGTGAGTTAGTATATTAACAATTATATTTATCCTATCCTAAGGTATTAATCCATAACCTAATAATGTGAAATTGATGTGAGAATACATAGATTGATGAAGTGTATGTTCAGTTTGTCCTTTGTTCTCATGTGTAACATGTTATTGGTTTGAAGTCATCATGTTATTTGGTGTATGACCTCCCTTATAATAGTTTTATTTCAGTTATATCTCTCCCTTTTCACCCTAAAAGTTAAGTTTATTTTCAATCCAAAGTGTTACATCAAGGGAGTTAGCCCTATCTAGAGATTCACCTCATCTTTAGGCTACCCACAAGCTTAGAGGTGTTTCCATTGTGCCACTTATATGAGGAGATATTTTCCATCTCCTCAAAGGGTGAAAATCCAACTGAAAATATTTTTTGGTATGCTTAGTGGGACTCTTGGTCCAGGAGGTTGAAATATTTTTGGTGTTTTCTTTCAATAATCAACCTTTGGAGGCATCTATTTAGGCATCAATGGTGACTCTGAAGCTACATCAGCTAGTCAAGTAGCCTAGGTTTCCTTTTGAATATTGTTGGCGATATTTTTTCTTTGTGTTCTTGCTTTCATGATGTTTCATATCTGACTTTGGTGTTGATTTTTGTTGTTTACAAGTAGTTGAGACATTGGAAGCTTGTGCCATTCTTTATTATCAAGAGTAAGTTCTTAATTAACCTTTTCATGAAGTGTAATATCCATACTATGGTTATTTTAAGCCCCAATATGATCATATTAAACTTTTTAATGAGTTTTATTAGTCTTATATCTAATATCCTCAATATCTTTCTTCTCTTAGTCAACCTAGCCACTCCTTAACTCCATCTATTTCCACCTTCAATTAAACACTTTTGGGATATGAGAGGTACATGTTAGAGCTTTATACTCTAAGAGGATGTGTTCAAGATATACCTATAAATTTCCCTAATAATGTGAGAGATACATTAGATTTGGTCAAAAGAGAGTCAAAAACTATTAAGAGAGCTGATTGGTAAATACTTATAAATGAGATGCTAGATATGAGTGGTTTGATTTCATCCTTGGAGGATAAGATAAACATTCATGAGAGGAAACCTTACGAAGTACATCAACCTTCATATCCACCTCCCTAAGTTTTATATCAACCATATTTGATCCCTAGTCATGAACCGAATAAAAATTTCCAAAGTCATCCTTTTCCAAATCAAGTGGAAGAGAGAGTTGAAAAGACTAGCCTTATGTTTGAGGCAAACCTTGATAGATAAATTGAGTTGGCCAATAAGAAAATATGAAAATACAACTTAGTATAAAAAGAAGTGGAACTCAAGCCCTAATTTACCTCTCACATTTCATCCCCACTACCTCAAAAAAAGGCTCCTAATCATAACATCATAAGTTGGAATAAGATAGTGGAATCATGGGGAAAGAAAGAAAATAAAATAATTGTTAAGGAGTGTGAAGTGGAAAATGAAGTTTGTCCTTTGCAAGTCCATCCCACCATTCCTGAAGAATATTCTTGTATTCCATGTCATCCATCATGTATTCATTATGCTCATGATTATTCCTATGAACTTCAAGAGAGACTTTTCCAAGAGAACCTAAATAAAAAAATTGAAGAGTTAGAGTCAAGGATGAAGCTACTAAGTCAAGGTCTGATGGAAGGTTTAGACCCAAAAGAAGATCTTATGCCTAAACACACCCCATCCACCCTTACTAAAGATATTCATTAAGCCAAATCAGATTTGAATGAAGTGGTTTTCAAGTGGAAGGGAAAAAATAAAGTTGTTTTAGCCCAAGTTCTACCTCCCCTTCCTGAAGATCTTCCAAAATAATCCCCTACATTCCATTCCCAATCTGATTTTGAGTTCTATGTACCACCTCCACTAACTAGTTCATCTTATCCTCACCATATCAACCTTTGCCTTGATTTACATATGGTATGATATCCTAAATAGGATTAGTTAGTTGATAAGGAAAGAGAAATATTTCTTAAATAAAATATACCTCCTTGGCATCCTCATTGGGCTAGGTCACATGATTTTAAGATGCCTAGTCTTGGCATCACTATGAAGGAGAAAGTGATGGAAAAGGTTGTAGCAATAGAAAGTTCCCTTGAGACCAATATGAAATATGTTTTCCTTGAATATAATATAATACCTCATACTAATTTTGAATCACCATTATATTAATTGAAGCTTAAATAACATCATCTTTATGGCATCACACATAAAGAAGAGAAGATTGAAGAGGTAGTGGTTTTAAATGATAAAGAGGAAAAGGGTGATTAGTAGCTATAATTTGAGTTATTTTAAGATATTTAATAGATTTAATAAGTTGAGGTTCAATTACATGATAAGGTTAAGAAATAATCTTTCATGGAGGATAATTATCAAGATTGGATAGAGTATGAAAGTCTCCTTAATGAACTAGAAGACTTTAAAGCTAAGAAGAAACCCAATATTATTGAGAGCCCTATGAAAATAAAGAATAAGGTTGTAATATAAGATAAACATGATAAGGTAGAGGATATTTTTATGTAATAAAAATTCATTTATATTCCAACCTATTTAAATTTGCTTATTTTTCAAAGAACATCATGCCAATGAAGCTGGCAAACATCATGTAAAAGTTGGAGGCATAAATGATAAAGGATAAAAGACTATATGCCTCATTAATTAGTTCATGTCTTGAGGCAAGAAGAGTTTATAACTTACCCCTTTATATAGGATTAGGTTCTCATCTTAGGTGAGTTAGTGTTTGAGTTAGTTAATTTAGTTTAGTGTGTGTGTTCCATAAGTGCTCATGAAGCACATGTGTGTTTACTTTTGCTTTGTGTGTGTATTTTGTTTTATGTGGTTGAGGTATTAATTGGTCTTGTATTGATCAAATAATTTTTTTCTCAAAATTTATTTGACTCCTAAACCCAAATGAATGATAAGGCTACTTGTCTAGTTAGTATAGTAGGGATACTACCCCTATGAATCACCAATTTATTAACCAATTTTAACTTATAGGTCAATTTAGGGCACCCTTAGGTAAAAAATTGACTTTTAGGTGTTTATAGGGGTATAATATATATGTAACAAGGTGTTTTATGGTTTATTTACGTCACTTAGCATTTTATTAGCCTTGGTCATTAGTTATTTAAGTCCTTGTATCATTATTTAGTCATTTTGGGGTCAAAAAAGTTGCATTTAATGACTTATATGGATTTATTGGGAATTTTGGTGGTCCAAAAATATGATGTCACATATGATGTTTCCTAATAGGTCTTAATTAATTGAAACCAACTAAAAAGTGATAGTTTCCTCAAATAAAGGGCAATTTTCTTAAGGAAAATAAGAAGTTTGGCAATTGTATGACTCCTTGAGAAGTGTGCCAAGTTGGAAAGGATCATGGTATGTATATTAAACTTACTTGAGCTTAATTACTCATTTTTTTTGCTATTTAAGAGCCATTTTGGCCCAAAACTATTCTACTCCTTTTTCAGTTCTCTCGGCAAGTAGAAGTGACCTTCAAGTTTGTGTTTAGTATATAAAAATAAAGAGGTTTTTAAAAAATGAATTGGGGAGGTTAAATAACACTTAGAGGCATTAATTTACATATATCAAGTTAGAATAATAATTCCCTTTTCTTCATGAACCATCCTCATGAAGTTGACTATAATTTTTTGCTTGCTATTTCATGCACCCTATAGATTTTTCCTTAGTTTGAGTAATTTTATATGAATAAGTTGAATAGTCTTATGATATATTATTCCCATGCTTGGTTTCAATATTAATGAGGTTTTGATATTATAATAATCTTATGTTGTAAAACGAAGCATCATTCTATGTTATAGGTATCTTTTCCTCTTTTTCAAGAATTTTCATGTTTTGATTCTAATTCCAAGGTTTTGATAGGTTAATTTAAATGTAGTCAATGTCTTATTGGTATCCTCTTATTTAAATTTAATCCTATAAATCAAAATCTCCATGATTTGTAGTCATACGCAACATTCACACAATTATACCATTAATGAACATGTACAAGTGATCTCTTGGATGCATTCACACTAAAGAGAACATTTTGACACTTATTTTAGGTGTTTTGAAATGTGAATAATGTTTTTTTAGGTATGGATATGAGTTTAAAACTCATTAAAATGTATATGATACTCATTATTCACACTTGCATTTACTGCCTGCAAACTTGGCAATGCTCACCTATAGGATTTGTTGGTAGAGAGTAGAGGTACTTATTTATAGGCATCATAACCAATAATCAACCACTTATTGAAGTTATAATATGTCAATAGGATCATAAAATACATGTTGGAAGTGATAAATTTCTAAACAAGATGAAAGCCACTTTCAAGACAATAACTACAAATTTAGGGACTTTATCCCTAAAAAGTGAAAATAGAGGTTGGGGGGGATTTTGTGAATAACATATGACATGGTTGAAAAGATATTTAAGGCATATAAATAACTAAACCTTGTATCTATCACATACGATAATATATTTGAAAAGTTTGAGGGGAAGATGAGAAATAAGGATCAATTTTTGAGAGGCCTAAAATTACCTATAAAACACTGAATACAGGCAGTTTGATCTACAATTATGAGTCTAAGAAGACCTTTCACACCCAAGGTTATAACTTGAAATTTCCACCATAGTGTGAGTGTTTCCAAATGGATAAGGTATAATTAATTATGAGAATAAGCATCTTGAAAAATGATGGTATACTATGTTTAGACCACTATACACACTTCTAGTTTGTAAAAATGGCCTAAATGTCCACCTACAGTAAAACATGTAGGTAGTGAGCTAGTTTTGGTGCTTTGGTGATGTTTCAAGGGAATCCAATGTGATTGGAAGTATAAAAATCAATTTTTTGACCTGAAGAGATTATAATAAATCCCTAAACAACCAAATCAATGTCTTTTTAAGCTAACACACACCTACATGAATAGGAAAGGTAGGTTTCTTAGTCATTCAAGGGAAGACTCAATTGTGAATCTAAAGATAATGCATGGTAAGCAAAATGGATGAGAGGTTATCATATGGTTTCAATTATTCATGGATAACATATCCATTTTATGACCAAGTCTCAAGGAGCTCACACATACCTATAGGAGGTAATTTTCACCTACATGCACCCCAAGGCAAAAACATAGTCATGCAGTGAGTTGGCAAGAGTGTTTAAGTGTTGTTTAGGTCATTCAAGTTGAATAAAATTATGGATATATGTTAATATATATAAAGGGATTCAAATGGAGTTATTTTCACATCATAACCAGGACTTAATGAGCTAAATTAACCAATAGGTAGGGTCTAAAAGGGAGGTGTTTTAGTCAAGGTAGTAGAGGACTCACTCATGAACTAGGGTGCATGTAGAGGACTAATAGGAGGTTAAAATGATGAATTAAACCTATATAAATTTTTTTAAATAGCTATTATATACCTAATTAACTCTATAAAATGAAAAATAAGCCTATATAGACCTTTGAGACCCTATGATCACCTATAACCATTAGAGATGACTGTGTAGCAAATAATGAGCCATTTGAGATTTTTGAGGTGTTGGAATTATCTAAAAATGATTAATAGGATCAAATAATTAAAAATTTAACTATAATATATAAATAAATTATTTATGCACTAACACCTAGAGTCCAAATGTGCATAATCATGTATAGTCAAGGGTCTTTCCAAACAAAAACATAGTCAGAAGATGCATGTTATTTGAGACTTTAGTGTGTGTAAAGAGTATATATGGAAGGTTTTAGTAATGATGGGAATTTTTAAAAATAAATATAACTCACGAAAATATATATGGACCCTTGAAAGTAGACATCAAGCATAGAAATAATAATTCTACCAAGTAGCACACAATTCATATCTTAGAACCCTACGCACTCTATTGTTTAACAAGTCTATTTTGGTTTTTCAAGGACTTGAAGGGTAAAATGATGTCATAAATGGATATTTTTTTATATTTAATATATAATACCTATATAATCTCCTAAAATTGTAAATATTATTTGAGGAAATAGGGTAGTGCCCTCTATTTTATCTCAGATAGAGGGCACTCCCTTATGAGGTTAAGCTAGTAGATTTGTAGAGGTGTAGTACGTGGATGCTCTTAGGAGTTTCTTGAATATTTATAAAATATTTCATAATATTATTAAAATTAAATACAACATGATTAACACCTCACTGAAGGATGAAACCAAGTAAGAGGGTATAGATTGCTAGGTTTGCAAGTAGGTCTAAAGGTAGGGTTTTAGCCTAGAACCAAAACAAGGGTTCTATTTAAATTATATCCCTGATTGAGATTTAAAATTTGTTATGAAATGTATATGAGATAATATTAGATTTTTTTCATCTATTTAAATGAGAAAAACTTAATTGAATGGTCTTAACCTCAAGAGTGCAGGTAAGCCTACTAGGCAAGGATTAGGCTTAATGCCCAAAGAGGAGGTCATTCACACTTTTGGATTTATAAATTAATTTAAACCTATTTAAACATGTTAATAATGTTAATAAAGGTATGATGAAACCTAAAAATTTAAATGGAAGTCATAAAAAACCATTTTTAAGCTCAAAACCCACTCAGACTTACAAGAAAGTGAAGGAGAAGCTCGATAAGTTAATTTCAAATGTTCACATATATCTTGGTGATTTAAATGGGAAAAATGAAAGTTAAATGATTTTATAATAGTTATTTAAAAAAAATTGTGGAATTTTTCTTCAAATCTAACATTAGGATTTTATAAACAAACCTTAAGAGGTCAAATAGGTCTAAAACCCTTGCAAGTGACTAGTTTATGAAAATGGATTTGTGAAGCTCATAAAATGGAATATTTTTCACATGAAACATATTTTAAGTATAATATTACTCACTAAATCTTCATCCCATGCTTTTTATTTGTATGTACTTGTATGGATGGGGTGAGCAATAGGGTATTTTTTAACATTTTTGTGTTTTGTAGGTTCTAGGAGGAGTCTAAAGATGAAACCAAATTTGGGAGGAATATTCATACTTTGGATAAGCCATAATATTAATTCAATACTATATAAAATATCCTATGTTTCTAAATAGTATCTCTCATCTTAGCCAGTCAAAACTGGCCTATTAGACAAGCTAGTGAGAAGGGTGGAAAATGTCAAGTGAGCTCATTTTATTGTGTAGGTGTAATCCAAAGTGGTACATAAAAATTTAAGTGTAGGTTTAATAAAAATTGGTAAATCAAGGGAGATATACATATCTAAATATTCACCTCATCCTTAGGCTACCCACAAGCTTAGAGGTCTTTCCATTGTGCCACTTGGATGAGGAGATCTTTGCCATATCCTTAAAGGGTGAAAATCTAAGTGAAAACAATATCCATTAAAATATTGTCCTCTTTTATTTGTGAGAGCACAACCTAACCTATAGAACATATTCAAGATGTTTTGATTATTTATTTAGTCCACCACATCATGGAAGATAACATAGTAGTTAGGATACTTGACTCTTTCTTGAAAGGGAATAATTTATGATGGTACAAATGTTTGAGTCCAAAATTTATTCAAAACTATTATGATGTAGTAGAAATACTATGTTAGTAGTTTGAGGATAAAACTGACCACTTATCTATGATAGATCAACTCACCACCACTAAGAGAGCCCTGCATGAGCTAATGGTTGATTTTAATTTTAGGTTCTAGAGGGTATTGGATAGAATACCACATTTATGTAAGAAATATCTAAATACCACACTCTTGTATTATTTTAAGTATTTCAATAATTATGTAGTTATAATGGTCCAATCGATGGGAGGAATTATGCTTCTTAATACATACAAGGTTGATGTGTAAGTAAAGAATTATTTGATTTAGGCTAGAAAGAGTATGCCTATACCCCTTATTTCCTTATTTCTTGATCCCCATCCATGACTCAAACTTCCTTTCCTTTTATTTTGACCCTAGTTCCCATTCCTATTACAACTATCTCTCGTACTCCATCAACTACACCTTCAAGTGAGCTACATGAATTCAAATCATTATTACAAAGCTTTGGAAATGAGATAGTGGTACTAAAAAGGTAGAAATCACAAAATTATAGGCCTTACCAACTATTTAACTAGCCACATAAATAAAATAGGCTCCTTATCAAGGTGTCATGTACATTCAGAATCTAATGTTACCTTCACTTTAACATCCCTCATGCCCATGTAGAACAACATGGTATAGGACTATGAATGTTTTATTCTATGTAATTAGACATATAATCAAGATTTCAATGAAAATGAAATCTTGAATTATGTGATCATGTAACATAATGTATCACAATATTAGTCATAATCAGATATCATTATTCTATGAAGGGATGAAACTCTATCATAAGTGAAGGAAAAAAATGAATGCACTCTTGTAAATTGATAGGAAGGAAAATTCACTTAGGTGAATCAATGTGAGATGATAAATTTGAGAAGCAACCTAGTTGATTATAACACAAGGTTTATAAAGATATAAATGGTGGAGGAACCATCTTATTTAATGCCTTCAACTTTCGAGCCCTAGGTGTAATGAGTAAATACCCAAGTAAAAACACATGTGTAATATTTGGTGTGCATAGATCAGGTTATGTATAGAGAGAGTCAGTCTCAAACTAGCGTGCATATGAGATAAGAGGACAATATTCAAAAATCATAGGTAAATGGAATCCAAATCCTTTTTAACATAGTCAAGCAAATGTAGAAGATAAGCTTAAAAATAAAAATGTGGGACACTCTTACTCTTCCTTCTCAAAGGAATTTTTTATAAGATGCTTTAAATAATTCCAAGCATGTGAGTCATCATAGACTATGGTTGTTCTCTCTATGATCATGTGTCAACCAAATGAGGAGGAAGTGTATAAAATTACCAATCCACATCCATTCTTCATTTCTCTAATAGTCCATAAGCATCTAGTACATAATTGCACGATAGACTCAAGCATGAGCAATTTGGTGATGATAAAGAACATAAAAACATGTTGGGTATAGCATACACTCTTGTTTCCAAAATCATCATCCAATTAAATGGAATGATATTTAATAATATGGAGATCATCAAGGATCTAAACCTCACTTTACATGCATGTGTTAGACTTTCCATTGTGTAAGACATCATAGTCATTTATATTCTCCCCTACTTTATTATATGCCTTTCTCAAGATTTCATAACCAAGATGGGTGGATAACTATCATCAAATTAGTCATGCATACTATTACAAACAATATATAAGACCAAGGTGACTATCAAAGTTGAATCTATCTTTAGAAGTCATGTGGACCCATATTAGCCTAGCCTATCTAAAATAAACTACACAATGTTGGATCAAGAGGAGAATTCAGCCCTCCATGAGGATACCACACCCCTTGAAAAGGTCCTTAATGACTTACTTAATGAATGGGCATGTGATAATTATGAGTTCAACCCATATGACAACACACAAGAGATAATATTGGGGACCTACTACATTATCAAATAGAACACCATATTTCTAGATTTTATGAAGGCACAAGAAGATCCCAAAGGCATATAAAATTTTTATTTGATAGTCTTGTAGTAAAATTAACATCGGATTTAATGTTGTGTTAGTATCCCCTCAAAAGGATAGATATTTTTATGAATTTAAGTTGTATTTTACCTTCACAAATAGTGTTACTGAGTATGATGCATTGGTTCAGGGTCTCTAATTAACATATAAGAATGGGATCAAATTATAAAGAGTCTTTGGAAACTTTAAACTAGTTTTTAACTAGGTTCAAGCAAAAAATATATCCAAGAATAACTTGTTAAAAATATTACAAGCATAAAGTATGTGATATAATCAAAGAATTTAATGCCTTCAATATTTGTTCCATACTAAGGGAATAGAACAATGATGTCAATAAATCAACAACTATAGGTGTAGAATATGAAATTATACATGATAAAGAAGGATCCCAAATAGATTATAAATATCATGGTTAGACCAGTGGTCTCAAATAGTGCAAAGAAATAGCAAGTGTTTAAGAGCAATGAATAATTTTTCAATTTCTTCCAAGATGAAGTGGATTTCAATATCATGAGCCAAGAAATAATTCAAGACTAATATTAGGAGTAGATCATTCAAATAAAGGTAAATAATTTATCTAAAATATTTATCACATTATAAATCATCTTTAATTCAAATGACTAGCTTAAAGGTGAGAAGTGAAACATGACAATCAAAGAGATCTTTATGTAGGTGGTTATTTTCACTAGTAAGGACTTGAAGATAGGTAATATATGCTCTCCATATAAAATGAAAAAACTAATCAAGATTAGTAGGAGTTGTGATGATATATTTGCATGGACATATAAGGACCTTAGGGGCTTTGATCTAGGCTTATCTCAACATACCATTGAGATTGAAACCAATACAAAGATAGTCATGTAGAATCAAATATAGGTTAATCCTAAACTCTATCCTCTAATGAGGAAAGAGATATAAAACTTCATCAAATTTGGTATAATATTTCCAATCAAGCACTCTTCATGGCTCACCAACCTGGTCCTAGTGTGGAAGATGAGTGGAAAAATATCACTATGCATAGACTTTCTTTTAGGATTTGAATAAGGTTCCCCTCAAAGACCACTACCACCTCTTGCCAATGGAGTAGATATTAGAAAGGGTTACAAACATAGATAAATTCTCACTGCTAGACAATTTTTCAAGCTATAACTAGATACTTGTCTAGGAGTGTGATCAATTTAATATTGTGTTCACTACTAAGTGGGGTACCTTTGTATATCAAAGGATGCCTTTAAGATTAAAAAATGTAGGAGAGATCTTCCAAAGATCCATGGATATGACATTTAGGGGACTTATCAATAAAATCATCTTGGTTCACCTTGATGATGATATATATATATATATATATATGTGTGTGTGTGTGTCTGTGTGTGTGTGTGTGTGTGTGTGTGTATATATATATGTATATATATATATATATGTATGTATGTATATATATATATGTATATATATGTGTGTGTGTGTGTGTGTATATATATATGTATATATATGTGTATATATATATGTATGTATGTATGTATGTATGTATATATATATATATATAGTGGGTGGAAGATCACTTGGGTCATCTAGAGCAAGTCTTTAAATTGATCTAGGAGTTTTGGATCCTTTTGAAACCAAATAAGTGTGTGTTTAATGTCCATGAAGGTAATTTTCTCAATCATTTTATCTCCAAAGATAGACACAATTGATCTATAACATTTCAAGGCCATCTCATCCCTCCCCGTCCGAAGTCATAAAATGAGTCTTCAAAGGTTTTTTTGGAGAATAAATTTCATTAGGAGGTTCACATTGAAATTTTATACTCTAAATAATCCCCTCATACTAATTCTAAATAATGGTGTTGTATTCAATTGGACCTTGAGAGGCAAAAGTAGTGTTAAGGCCATTAGGGGTGCCATCACACAAGATCCCACCATGATCAACCAAAATTATAGTAAGGATTTCATCCTTTATGTATTTGGTAGAGTTGAAGGTATCTAAAAAATTCTTACATAGAAAAATATCAATAATATGGAGTAGCCTATTGCTTTATTTATCCAAGTGCTCAATATTATGAGCTTCGTAATAGTTGTGTGGTGAAACATGGCCTCATAGTAATAATGGAACTTAAGAAGTTTAGACACATGATATCTAACAACATGATCCATCTCATGGTCACACACATAGGTGTAAAATATTTTATACTTATTAAGGACATCAACAAGAAGAGAGTCAATTGTATCATGAAGGTGATGGAGTATAATGTACACATCCAAGTCACCAAGCTAGTGTGAAGAAAAGGGCTATATAAGTAGATAGTATAAAATGTAAAAAATGAGTACTATGTAATTATTGTACTACATAAAGTCCAAATAAAATATCAAGGTACCCAAGAAGGCTAGACTGAGAACATGATGGCCTTCCTTCAAAGTGGCATGTACCCACCTAGCTTGAAAAAATCCCAACACAGATATTTTAGGTTATAAATCATTCTTTTTTTTCTTGTTAATGATGTGATTTTTAGAATATACATAAGTGAATTTATCTTAAGGTGGATGGATTATGATTAGGGGAATATAATTGTTAAGGAATTTTCATTATGGACCATTAGGCTACCATTAATCACCAAAGACCACTAATATGAAAATCATACACACTAGTTATTACTAGCCAAATCTACTCAAAGATGCATACACATGGGTTAGAAGTTATAATAAGTGTTTTTTTTTTTTTTTTTTATAATTAAGCAAAAACTAGTAACCCTACCCCTATGTCCAATATAATATAATCAACCCTTTACATAGTGGGGCCTATACTTAATTAGCATGATAAATGTAGCATCAAGTACAAGGTATGAATGGATCCTCATGGCCATAAATTAATTTACAAGGTGGAAGGAGGTATTATAACTAAAGGAAGATAATGAGGAATAAATTATATAATTATATAAGAATATGATAGAAAGAGTTGGTTTTATAACCACCATTATCTATAAAAATTCATTGTCTTTCATCAAATACAAAACTAGTAGGTGGGAAATCAAACATAGCATTCATTTTATCACTTCCTCTAATTACTACTCCCAATGGCCTATTTGAATCAATAAATAAAAACTTTATTCACATCATCAAGTTGAACATTGAGGATAATTAGTGATCTTGGCACACCAAGATGAAGACAACTATCTAGGAATATTGAATAACACCAAAAAGGGTGTTGGGGAATTCCCCTTTTATGTTGTTTTATAGAATGGAAACAAGATTACATACATTCCTTGATTTTACTTCATTATAAATATCCCAATAATTATAATTACTCTAGAGTGACCCCCTCATAGTAAGATTATCTAAACTAATGAAAATTAAATAGATTAGGGTACATACCATGCATACTATGGAGCTTTAGTAGGCACAAACAAAGAAGACATTTGATAGAAAAGTTACTGACAAAAGTTTCTAAGAGGGGGAATTATTTCTCAAGTGGGATTTAGATAGTGTGAAACTGGGAAGATATTATGTTTGATGCCATATGGAGTGACCCATATACATAGTCAGATAGAAATAATCCAACACATTCTAACTCACAAAGCCAAATGGAGAAGAGTTACTTATCCCAATGAATGGGATTCATCTCAAGAACTATTTATATTAATCTTGTATATTTTTTAAATTAGTAAGTTTGATATTTTAATTTCCCTAAGTGATATATACATATGTTTTTTATACTAGTTTTATTTCCTCTAATAACCTATGCATAGTGTTCTTCTTGGTTTAGGTTTCCTTTCCTCTGAGCATTTTTTGGCATGGTTTTTTGTTTGTTTATCCTATAATTAAGGTTAATATCAATTTATATATTTATTGATGGGTGAAACAAGTTGCATCCAAATTTCACCCCAAGGATATGAGAAGTGTCGAATGCTTTTATGACTCTACACCCAATGAATAGCTTTCAAGGCTATTAGGTTCTTGCTTATCAAGAAAGTGGCCCATAGATGTCATAAAACGTGTTTACCCTTAAGGTAACCCTAACCTATTCATAGATCAAAAATACCCTATGTGGAAGGTTTTAAAAATTTAGTCATTGATAAGAAGGAAGAATGTAGAGCACAGATTCAAATTGTAAGATCATACCCAAAATATTCATTTCTCTTGTGCATATTTTTTCTCAAATTTCCCCTACACCAAGATGTTAAATGCCCAATATTAGTCATGTTAATTAGAATATTATATCCCATCATATATATTCTATGAAACTCCATATGCATATATCAACATCTATCCTACTATGCAGCCTTTAGTGTGTAATATTCACATGTAATGTAACTAGGTATTAAAATGTGTGTATATTAGTGTGTGAAGATAATGCACACTTATATGAATGAATTTAAGAGTATAGATATCAATAAGGATATAGGGACTTAAGAGAGACATATTCCCCCTTCCCATACAAGATCTCCCTATGAAAGTGTACCAACTATGTAGAACCTAATAAGGTCCCAAGTGTAATCTATCTAGTACATAGATAATTCCTAAAGGTATAAGGCATAGATTCCCACTATGTACATAATATGACATGGTAGAATATAAAAATGACCTACAAAACTTCCAAATTAATAAGTAAGCCCAAATAGATTGATAGATGGTATTCAAGTACAAGAAGTAGTTATGGGTAATTGGGTAATGAATGAAGCCATGCCATAACAAGTTAAAGGCAAAGGTATCTTTTAGATGATATAACATAGACACATTCCTCCCTTGAATACCTAATCATCCTTCATTCTTATACACACACATGGGTCCATGATAATACTTGTAACCACTTTAAGATTCAAATTATTAGACATAATTTAAGAAACATGGCTCTTAGTGACCTTGCATGGTGAGTAGATCTTCTTGATCAACCTAGAGCTCTGAGCACCAACCTATGAATTTAAGTTTCTATCTACCACCCCAAGTGGTAAAATTATTACATAAGATCTTGATCAACATTATAAAATCTCTATTTTTATTTTATGTGGATACCTCTCCTTGGTATAACAAATCTCTACCCATTCAATTTTGTAATATTGGCATAGGTCTTGAAATTAAAATAAATTGGACTATCTTTATTTCATACTCTATGTTCTATGTTAATTTAATGTTGTCAATCCTTGGTTGTGTATTTTCATCCCTCTCATTATTTTCCTCCTTTCACACCTCTACATCAAATTATAATCCTATATATGTTGCACTTTTTGTATACATAGGTTTACATAGGAATTTCCTATGGTCTATTTATCATCCCTCTCAATGATGCTTTTTATTCCCTTACCATCATGAAAAACACTTATGTAATAAATACCTAATTTTAAGTTCAAAAATTTAGTCCCCTTATTTTTCTTGTAATCTAGTGAGGTACTAACTCTACTCTTGGTGCATCACCACTTTTCCCTTTCAACAGATCTCTTACCTCCTCCTTCCTTTTTCCCTCATAAGATTTATGTTTAGAATTAGTGGTATATTTTATTTATAGTCTTTATAAGTCTATGAACTAGTCCTAAACTAGGTGAAATTAGATTATAAATAATCCAACCTAATCTGGAGCTTCATCCCAAGGATATTAAGGGTCACACACCTTGGGGACATTTCCATCATTATGAAAATTCAAAGGATATTCTATGAATATTGGTAAACTTGAGTACTTTTGTGTCCCATGTCACATACTTTCATGGCATATGCCAAGAACTCACACTCCACACCCTTATTTTATCACCCCTATACATTAGAATATCCATGGTTAAAATTATTAAATGATCTAAATCATTTTATAAGTGATAAGGGTATAACGTGGAGTCTGAGTTACCTCTGTATGTTTTTGAACATTGAGTGGTAGCACTGAAAGTTGCTAAAATGGTTATTACACAAGGGTATTTCATAATTTATAAACAACTATAGCATATAGATATATAGTAGTCTAGGTAATCCAATTTGATATTTATAGCCTAAATTTATATATAAATCATATGTACCCACCCCTTATGGGTTAAATGGGAGGATGAGGGGAGTGCCTTTCTCTAAGAGGCTGATAATCTTAATTATAGATAGTGGAAATTGTCAAACCAATTATTAGTTCTAAGTTAGTGATTTTTTGGTCTATTAATATGTTATTTATAATTATTTATATTTTAAGAGAAAATGAGGTATTTACACACCCTTATTTAGGATAAGCACTTTGGTTTTTGTGAATCTAGTAACACGGACCAGCTATGGGGGTTTCATGACCCCATTGGTAGGTAGATGGTAATTGATCTGTAATCCAAGCTACTTATGCATGGTTACTTGTAACATGTTTAAGGGTCTGGGATCTACCTTAGACATGAATACCTTTCCTAGGTGAAGGAACCAAATTTATTGGAACAAGGTTGAAGGGATGGCCTTAATCCTAATTATCTAAGGCCTTCCTAAAATCATGTTATGATTGGTGTCTTTGTCTATGACATTGAACTCAGTTAACATTATCTTGGATCCCAAAGTGACTAGGAGGAAAATCGTCCATAAGAATTAAATTTAAGGTTTTAATATCCTTGTAGGGTGTTACACATAGTATAACAATTGATTTTCCCATAACCAATTTTTTTAAGAAGTAAAAAGAGATGATGTTGATAGTCACCCCTTCATCAACCATAGTTATTTTCACATAACTATTATAAATCCATACCTATATAAACAAGTATAGATATTATCTTTTTACCATCTCAAAGTTAGGAGGAAGGATTCATAAATTGAATAAATAATCAATATCCCATGATTATTGACCAAGAAGGAAAATGTCTAGATTATTGTGGTTGATCTAAGCTTGTGGAGGAAAAGTAACACTAGATAAATTCCTAAGACCTAGGGCATCAATAAAGATAGATCAATGAGTGGGGGAGTTCTTGAGAAAGTTTAGGAATGACATTTGATATAATGTTTTGGCTAAATAAAATATTAAATCATATTTCCCCATGGGTTTATAAACATAATTTATTTATATAAGTATTGAAGGATGGAGAGCCATATGATGATACTCTCTAGTGTGGATGACAATGTTTACCTCCTCTTTGAATGGTAGTTATATGATAGCTATAATTTTGGTTATTCCTTGCACTCTCAACTGAGGAGATACATTAGTATACAAAGTCCTTGAGGTGGAGGCTTTAAAATCATGAGTACATTCCATCATGGGTTGGTTATGCTCAATAGCGTGGCTTTATGGGCTGCCCTATTGTTGACTTTGGTTAATGCATATTTAGTTGGTGGTTAGGGAAAGGGTTTTGATACATTTATAGATTCTAGTTCTAGGGGGCTACAGGGCCATTTGAAAATCATTGGGATATTGTATTAACGTTCCTTAGGAACATGCCTACGAATGTTTTCCTTTGATATTATAGAAGACTTTGTATACTTTTTTTATATTCACTATAGTTATAATTGCCATGACCAATAAATAAATGCAAGAGGCAATAAACATTGGGATTCTAGTCTATAGGTATCATGTTTTCCCATATTTATTGAACCCTTCTTAATTATTTTACTTTTAAAATCTATTTGGATCTAAAAATGGGAGTATTTTTTGGTTGGTTGGTAGTGATTTTGATTATGGTTTTGGTTTTACACTTTATGTGGTGGCATTCAATTGATGTCAATCACATGGATGGTAGGAGGGGAATTTTGGTTTTTATCCCCCATGTTGTTACTAATGTTGGCATTATTTATAGCTAATATTGGGTTTTATTTATGTGGGTTTGATTTTTCATCTGATCAGTGATGCCATTAATAATGGTGTTCTTATTTTTATTTAGGACATTGTGACCTTGTTTGTTGGTATTATTAAGACTTGTTATTTAAAATTCCCCACTATTTTAGCTTGTGGTGACCATATACATATTGGTATTATAATTGTGATTACCATTTTCAATATATACCTAGTCAATTCTCAAGGATATCTCAAGAGTTATTCATAGGATTGATATATGAATTTATATGCATCCTCCCTCATCTGCTTGTTAAGCAAATGGAGAAATATATAGCATAATTCTCATTGATCTTTATTGGGTGTGTTATTAAATGAATATAATACTTACTTATATATCATTATGAAGTGGGAAATAAATTCATTCTATGTTTTCTTGATGTGCATTAATTATCATATGCCAGTCTTCAAGATCATGTTTATATTGAAATCTGTAAAAAACTTGGCCATGAGTTGGTGGAAAGAATGTATAGACCCATTAGGGAGGCAGTAATACCAATCATGTGTTATCCATTCTAGTATTTTAGGGAATTTTTTTACAATAAACCCATACAAAGGGAGTATTTCCCTAACAAATATAGAATATGATTTGATGCATGCATTGGGATCCCCCTCCCCTTTGAATTTGAGAAGTTCTAGTAGGGGTTGTGGGAGAGGAACCTCGTATTTGTTCCCATTCAGAGGTTCCTTGAGTTACTCAATATAATTCCCCATGTTATTAAAGTATGTTATTTTCATAATGGGGCTAGAATGAAAAGGTGGGGTCATATAGGGGTTAGTTTGATAACATTAGAAGGAATTGAGGAGGCCTTTTAAGGTGAAATGTAGTAATATAAAAATAGTTATTTGAATGAGTAGATTTTGAATACATTTCAAATGAATGGGTTAGGTTGTTATATGTATAAGGTTTGGTGGTTTTTTATGGTGGGTAATATCTATTTTTTACATATCTTGATGCTACATAAGGTGAGACATAGCTTATCTATGGAAGGGGAGTGTACATGGGAGGCACATAACTCAGAGGTGTAAAAAAAATGAATTGTTTGATACCAAATCATTTTTAAAAGGTGGAGTGTAAGTGTATATGGATCCCATTATGGTTTTTATGGGTATTTAATAAGGTGAATGGGATTTATATGTGTCAAGGTTAGGGACCCTATGAGTGAGGATATTCCCAAGGGCTTATGAGAGACATGGTTCAACAAAGGTTTAAGTTCCTATTATGGTAGAAGCATATATGTTTGTTGTTGTGGTGATAGATGAGTAAGTGGTTAGATGAGATAAGTAGAGGTATGAAATGTTGTAGGATAATTTTGTAACATCCCCTTACCTAGATCTTGTTAGTTATTCTTTATGTCACGAATGCAATTCACTAGGGTGTTAGTGAGTTAGTTTGGGCCCATTTTAGTGTAAGGCCTAAATACCTCATATATAAGAGGGGTGGAGGAATAATATTGTGTAGTGTAAATAGGTTTATTTATATTAAGATCATTATGAGTAGTATTTATATTTTATATCAGTGGGTTGATTGTGTCTTAACCCCTACTAGGGGATGCATAGCCATTTATATATGGTTTACCTCATCCTCTAAGTGATGGATCCTTCATAGGTAATGATCATATTTATCCATGATTTATGAATATGGGATTTGTATACTAATGTATGGCATCATGGCCATGTGATTAGTGGATGTTCCTCCCCCAGTAAGGGTTATAACATTCAAGTTGGGGTAGTTACTCATAATTATAGATATGTCTTATATTTCATAAATGGAGAACCTACTCCTAGTCTAGGTGTTGGGATGAGAGTAATCATATAATTGGTAGTATATATTAGTTTTAAAGGTTAATTTATTCTAAATAAATAAATAAATAATTATCAATAGAGTTAATTTAGCTTCTCATATAGCCTTCTAGTCTAGGAGATCTACCTAAGTCTTGTCTAGACATGTTCTCAAAGTATATGAATACTTGAAAAATAAATGGAAGGAGGAGGGATGATGGATAAAGGAAATGGGAAGAGGAAAAAGTGTATATGTAAAGGATAAATTACTTCACTTTAGGTTCATAAATTTGTATGCATATGAATAGTACATGTTAAATGATGCACTTGACTCCCTGAGGTCAAGCCAATGCAGCTGACATAATGGATGGGATATGAATTAGGTTGTTTGTTGGGAGGAATGGGATTAATAATGGGTGGTTGAAATGGGTTCTTGTGAAAAAAGTAAAAATCCATATTAATGTGATGGTTCTCATTAAAATAACCAAGCTATGTTGGAATAGATATCCAAAACCCTTCAATTTTTGAGATCATAAGAAGGCAAAGCTTCTAGTTGATGCTAGGACTAGGGAAATGAGGGAGATCAGGTTGAATGAATCACATGAAAAGATGTACTATGTTGTTTTTATTATGAATGGTCAATGCCATCCACAATATTTGAATGATATAATATGAGGCTAGACTTGAGGAGAAGATGGGGATATGAGTTAGAAATTGGGCCTAGATAATGTTATAGTGATGATATATGTTATGAGGAAAGGGGAATGATATAGGGATCGGTAATTAATTATTTTTAATCTAAACTAGTCAAGGATTTAATAATAAGATGAATGATTAGGGTGGAATAAAAAACCTCACATCTTAGATCGATGTTAATATCATTTTGTATGGAAACTGTGGGACCAAATGCCTTAACCTTAGGGAATAATGTTAGGCCCTAATTTCACCCTAAATATTATAACCTTTTAATCCATGGGTTATTATGGTTATAATTTGATTATATTACTTTGATTTGAGATTTATGACATATACTAGTTATGGGATAGTGATATGCTGATTAGTTTACATGATGGATTAATTATGTGAAAATTATACTTTCTTATTTTGTACATTATGGATTTATATTTATTAGTTATGCATCATTAGTTTAATATATATGATGATTTATACTAACTACCTATTTTTCATGAGGTGGATGCAAGATTGATTCTTCCTTTAGAACATGACAAAGAGATAGCATCATTAGAGGGGATGGTGTAGATGGGATGACTAGGGGATGACAGAGGAACTACTAGTAACCCAACACACACACACCAAAGTAAAATAACTTGTTTAACTCTTTGTTTGATTAAGATAGTTTATTTTTAGTGTTTATATAGATATGCTATGATCATATTTTCAAATGATTCTTATGATGATCTGATTGTGTGATATCATATATGATTATAGTGCATATATATTATCATACAATGTTATTTTATGGTCAATGATGGAAATGATTACACTAAGATGGATTGTCTAAAATAGTGGATAGTTTAAATGATATTTGGTAAATAACATTGTCTTGGTTTGATGTATTTTTGTATAAGAGTTTTAATAATTATGTTAGTCATAGACTACTTGAGATATTAGAGGTGTTTTGGATATTACTTGATTGGTAATTAATTAAATAGTTATTTTTTTATAAATGGAAATTTTAATTGGTTTCATTTATATTTTATAAAGATAATTACTAGTTACATTAAATTAATTAAATTTAACTATAATAATAATGTGAAATTAAAGTGCTAAGTCTAATTCATGGAGTTGCATTGAGTTTTAAGAATCTAAATTTATATTTTATAGAATGAATTGAGAAAACTTAGTGAAAAAGTTGGCCTTAAAAATA